>SPJY01023417.1:716955-774718 GCA_005191435.1 Raddia distichophylla
CGAGCAATCCCTGTGCACTTTCGCTGCACTCGGCCATCGTATTTGCTCCCTCTGCGCCTGCTGGCCTTCTGGCCCGTGGTTTTCTTCCATGGCCCATCTATTGCACATGCAACGTGCGGGTCTCATCGTCCATCGGGAAGCTCACAATTGATCACCCCAAGGGCCAAGGCCCAAACTTCACAACAACCTACCACCAAAGGCACTGGAGATTGAGAGAAAAGAAGTTAGCTTAAGCGCAGAGGTTCTTCTCCTTCCTTGCGGCAATCGAATCGAGCTACCCCGAGGCTAGGCCCGACTCCCGAGCATCATCATCTACTCCCTTCTGCTCGGGATGGAGCGCGTGAGGAGGGCCGCGCACGCCGGCTCCTGGTACACCAACAATGGTACTCGATCCGCTGATCCCCTCCGAGGCTCCCAAAATCAATCTGGTGGCCTCTGGCCATCTCTGTCACTCGCGCGGAAAGGGGGATTTTTTTTTTTGCGTCTTTGGATTGGTTTCTTGCTGAGATCGAGGAATCGGCGAGGTTCAGTGGGGTTTATGGGAGTCGGCCGAGCTGTTACTGGCTTGTTTCTTGGAGTGCACAGACCGAGTTCTTGGTGCGCTCTGCTAGGGAGGGGGAAGTATCAAGCACGTGCTGTTGACTTCTTGTGAGCATTTTCCTTGCTACAAGATGATGCCCGCAAGGTTTTCTCGATACTTTAGGTCGTTTTTGCATGGAATTCTGCCTCCCCTGCCACAAATGTAGCCGCTTAGTGGGGATTAACGGCAATCAAGTGTGTTGTGTGGGTCAGATAATTTGATGGCAAATGTAGGAGCCATCCGTAGTTCTGTTCTATATGTTGGATGTAATTTGACCTTCCGAATAGTTTTCATCGTAAAGAGAATAAACTGTGGTCAATTTTTTGTGACACTTTTAGAAACTGTAATGTCATCATGCTCGTTTAGGCACTACATTGCTTGTTTGATTACTTTGGTTTCACCCAAAGTCTTTGAAATTGATCATTTTCTTCTTTAAAAGGTGTGGACTTTTAGTTATCAGGTCATTCCAGAAGCTTGAAATTGTTTATTTGCATTGGAGTTGATCCATTTTCTCCTGTGTTTCTGGTGTTCCTCTAGAGTTCTCTTTTAGGTAGGAGCACCGTTGCGGCTTGGGTGGTGGTTCGGCTGTTGTTGTCGCCTTGGGATGTGGTGGTTGGTCTTGTCCGTGGTGGCAGCGTTTCTGCGGTGGGCTTTGGCGCTTTTCGCCAGCCCTTGTAATTCTTCTCTCTTTTTATGAATTAGCAGCGCTCCTGCTGTCTTCGAGGTTGCTCGAAAAAAAAGTGCTACACATCTACTTTCTTTAATTTTGCATATGCCAACTTTAGCATTACTTCAAAAGTCATTTTACTGTCATATCCTAAAATTTATGTCTTGCTTCATGTTCACAATTAGCCAGGAAGCTGGAAGAAGAACTTGATGGTTGGCTGAAGGCAGCTGATCTCACCAAGTCTCCTGATGTTAGGGCAGTAATTGCACCGTAAGTTGGTATTTATTGTAAAAAGAAGGGGCTAGTGTTGATTACTTCTTTATTATTATAACAAGTTTTACCTTCCATTACAGCCATGCTGGTTATTCATACTCAGGACGCTGTGCGGCTTATTCTTTTGGCAACATTGATCCTACAAACATGTAAGTTATTTAATATGTTACCACTGTTAAATTTTACTATCTCCAGTGTAGATGCAATTTACTGTTCTTTCTTTCTTGGTAATACTGTGAATGATGTCAGGTAAAGTCTTGAAATTTGTCGCAATATTTTAATTGATTGGGTCATGATTTTTACAATTTGCAAACTTGAAGTTTGATTTCTCATTGACAAAAGTGGGTTGATATCTGTCAGTTTCCAAACAATGGTATTTTCATATTTCCAGTTGAGCACCAAGATAATCCAATTATTTCATGTCAGCGTATACTTTTAAGCTATGGTATTGCTATATGAATTGTCATACATATTTCTCTGTCTGGCAATTCTTCAAATTTTCCCTTGATCCTGTCAATCGTCTAATAGTTATCCTTTCTACATTTGAACCAGTTCTCGGGTGTTTCTGCTTGGTCCTTCTCATCACTATTACACTCCAAAATGCGCTCTAACAAGAGCTACTGTTTATAGCACACCAATTGGGGATTTGCCAGTAGACCAGGAAGGTATCATGTGAACACGGCAACTTTTCCTTTTGTTATTGGTGTGAACTTTGTTATAGAGAACTTCTTTAGATGTACTTTGCATGGTGCAAGACTGTGGGTGCATTGTACATGTCATACGTAATCAGTTAAACCTAGGACAGAAAGTTCTGTTGGATCATAAGCTAGACATCTCTTATTAGAATTGGCTTTTGATACTAATACTTGTAGTGTATGCCTTCCATGCATGATGACCATTATTGGTGTGATTGTATGCTCTTATATCTTTTAGCCTAAGCAATTTGTACATCTCTACATGTTAATATATCTCAATTACACATTATAAGATTGCATTTTCTTTACTAACACCTTCTACTTTGCTTACATCTTCATGAACTTTATACTTGAATTCTCACTATAATGTTTTCCCAGTCATTGAGGAACTCCATGCTACCGGAAAATTTGAATTTATGGACCTTAGTGTGGATGAAGCTGAACATAGCATGGAAATGCATTTGCCTTACCTATCTAAAGTTTGTCAGGGGTAATTGCTTTGTTAATAAGTCTACACCAATCTAGTCATTCCCTTTTGAGGAAAAAACACTGATCTGACACACTTCTTTTCTGTCTAATTCTGTTAATCTAACAGACATAATGTAAAAGTTGTACCTATTCTCGTCGGTGCCCTTAACTCCCAAAGTGAAGCTATGTATGGGAAGTTGCTCTCTAAGCATGTCGATGATCCAAAGAACTTTTTTTCTGTCTCCTCAGACTTTTGCCACTGGGGATCCCGGTATGTTTAATATTTATTATACCTATTTTTTCGCGTTTGTTGTTTATTTTACCATGGAATGATATTCATGTGCTTTGGACATCTCTAATAATATAAATAAAATTCTCTATCTATATAACAAAGCGCTAGACATTGCTACAGTCACGCGCGTCTAGGCTATCCACGTCGGTAGAAAGGCGCCGTCCGTCCGATCGCGGGCGCTGGCTGAATCCGGCTGTCCGTTGACGCTTTATATATAAAACTGTTTCATTCACCAAAAAATGGACAAGGCAGGGTGGTTGCTCACTTGGTCACCAATGATGTAGCCAGAGGCCTTGCTGGTGGGTTTGATTGGATCTAATACCGTAGGCCAAACCCCAGCAGGTTAATTAGTCTTTTGGATTAGTTCAATTCTGTTTTGTTTCCTATTTTGTTGGTGCATCGGCTGTTAGCTGGATGTGGTTGTTAGGGAGTGCGTGGGTGTGGGTCTGTGATCCACATTGTTAGGGAGTGAGTTAGCAGCTCAAGGAGCAGGAATAAAAGGGAAGATAGCAGGAGAAAATGGCACGCTTTGTTGCCACCAAATACAGTCTCAGGCGCGCCGACGAAAACCGGTCGGTGGCTCCATTATAGCCAAATTACCTTAGACTTCGCCATCGGCAGCCACCTCGGCTGCGACGGCGAGCTCATCTAGTTCTCTCTCCGGTCTCCGGCCAAGGACGAGGGCATTCCTACGCTGCCATCCAGAACAGCCATATCAACCAACGCCTCCTTTCGCTCAGCAACCCACGGTTCGAATTCCAGGATCTCAGCCGCTGCGCCCTTTTTCCGGAGTTTTTTTCCCTTTCCTCTTTTCCCTCTTTTTCTAGCGCTTATGTCTTTGCAAAACACATCTGGCACGTAGCTCAGTTGGTGCGAACGCTGTGGAAAATGCAGAAGGTCCTGGGTTCGGAGCCTAGCCTCCCTCATTTTTGAGCTTTTTCCCCAGGTTTTTGTCCAATGCCAAAAATGTAAAAACTAAAAGTAGGTCCTAATATCACAGTAAGAGTATAAAAAGGATTAAGAAATGACGCATTCTATCCTTTTGTTCTACCTTTTTGTTGCCAATTTTAAAAGTTTTTTTAAAAACAAACCTTTACAAATGAATTAAAAACAACACACTCTTTCCTTTCTTTCTAACTTTTTTAGGCAAAAAAAAAAATTAAGGCCAAACCATTACGAAAAGAAATCCACGGTTTGATCGTAAGGGTCATACAAATATTTAGGTGTTACAACAAAAAACTAAAAAGAAAGCATCAAAATATGGAGTCTTAATCATAGTTTTATGATAAGGACCCATTAAAAAAGTTAAGTGTTAAACATAAATTGGTTTTAAAATATGGATTAAGAATAATGCGGACGAAAGAAATTTCGTTCTTTGGGTCTATAAAAATATTTAGCCGTTTCTAAAATTCTTAAGATTCACAAAAAATTGGTAGCCATTTCTAAAATTTTTAAAATTCACAGAGAAAGAGTTAACAAATGTTTTATTGCATTACTCTACTCATTGATCTGTTGCCGCAAAAACCTCAAAATTTGAGTCTCCGTACTTTATGGGCTACCGGTTTGAACCTCATCAAAATAAAAAACATTAGTTATCTCTTTAGACTAATTCATCATTGCTGCGAGCAATCAAATTGGGCGCGCCTACATTTCTAGTAATTATAATATGGGACATATGTCAACCACAGTCTGTAGATTGAGGAAATATTTATCACCTTTCTGGGTCACCTTGGTCATCCATTTTTCTGCTGCTTTGCAGAAGTAATAATGAAACTAGCCCATTAAATATTAAATCAATACAAAGTTTATCATATTTTACGAATCCAAATCTCTTGCGTTGTCTCAATGACAATCTTTTCGCAAGTCTTAAATGTATCCAGATTTATGACTTTATTGTTTCGGCCTTAATATTTGTGGAAGATATAATGGTTGGTAACATAGGATGACCTAATATAAGATCAGCTATGACTCCTTTTCCGCATGATACTCTGATTATGTTGCACACTGCGTACTGACTGGTTTGACAAACTGTGCTTTTGTAACTGCCTAAAATTGATGTAGGGAGTGATTAACTTCCAAATATTTTTTGTGCAAATTCAAACTTTGATAATAATTTCTCTTATTTACAAAGAACCTAGCGGTGGCAGCACCGGTGAATAATCCATCTAAATTATCAAACCCTTTGACCGATGGCCTAGACTAATTCCTTCCTCTTAACAAACATATTCAATCCCTAAATTTTTTCTAACAATAAAAACACAGCTTTAATAGATGCATGGCATAATCAAGGTGTCAAAATGAAGGTAAGGACGTGGGCCAAACACATTATCCGTAGGCCACAGCAAAGCATGGACATTTGGGCCCAGTTCTTTTCAACTTAACGTCTTCATAGACTTATCTACCTTTTAAAAAGACATGTTTTGAATTTTTTGAGTTCGTTTTTTCGTTCTTTTAAAGGTGGGCCCTAACATTTTAAAAAGCAAGTCAAACGAAATGGATCCGAATTATTTCAGCTGTTCAGCCGTTAAGATCAGCTCAAAAGAACAGGGCCTTGGCTAGTATGTGCAAATTGAATTTCAATAGATGTCAGAAGACATAGTTTCCTGAATACAAAAGATGTGGTCATATGATCCACTTTTATTCAGGCCTACCAGTTGAACCCCTAATTGCCACAATAATTTTTTTGCTTGCAATTACTAGATTATATCATGTCTGGCCAGCTCCTTTTGTTTTTGCACAAATGCATTGACATATGAAGCGCAATCAATCAAGGCCATTGGATGGGCTTTGAAGGGCTCAGATTCTGCCATCAACAACAATTTCTAAAGTGCCATCCCTAGGTATGTCGTTTTGAGATAACCCCTCCTGAAATCCCAATCTTAGATCCATCTCCCTAATCCATCTCCATTGGTGGCGCACTTCCACAAGCACATACTGGACACCCTTGGAGGTTTCAATGATTGAATGAGTCCATACTCCTTTCGTTTTCACTCACTCTCTTCTGCCTAAATTCTGTACGAGTCAATTGTTGACTGATCGTGACAACCTCCCTCGAATGGCAGTGTTGGACTATGTTGTTTAACAACTCGTGTCACCTGCACCAACCTCCCTCCTCAGTCGCTTTGTCCTCTGCTTGACCATGCAGCCTACGTTGGCCAGCACAAGGATTCAATAGCATGGAAGATTCTGGTTTGGCGGTTATGGTTGGATGGGGGAGGCTGGTATGGTTCTGTGGCACGGTGAGGTGAAAAATAGATCTAGATCCATTGACTTGGATTGGATTTGGGATAAAGTGATGCATAGAACAGCAGGGCTTATTTGGTAGGTGATATCTGCATAGGTTGCAGGCAGCCCATGCCTCAATTCACAAAGTAGAACTGCAATCTCATAGCAAGATTAGTTCAATGCATGATTGGGCCCAAAGGGGTGATTGCACCTGACATGTTGGCTAGATGTGGATCTTACTTACCCAATTTAGCCCAGCTTTTTTGATCCTTTGCTTCCGCATCTTCTGTTACATGGTCATGATCATGTTCATTCCATTGCCGCACCAGGTTTAATTATACATACTACGACAAGAACCATGGCGCCATTCATAAATCTATTGAGGCATTGGACCGGATGGGCATGGAGATTATAGAGACAGGTGACCCAGATGCGTTCAAACAGTACCTGCAGGAGTATGAGAACACCATATGTGGGCGCCACCCGATCAGTGTTCTCCTTCATGTAAGTGACTCTTCGACGATGCAACTAATGTTTACTATTCTTCTCTTTACAAGTTTCTTGATTCTCTTTGTGCGCATTGTGCTTTGTTAGATGATGAAGAATTGCTCGACGAAGATTAAGATCGGCTTTGTTCGCTATGAGCAGTCAAACCAGTGCAAGAGCATGAGGGACAGCAGTGTGAGCTACGCATCCGCTGCAGCCAAGGTGGGCAGCCCAGGCGAAGAGAATTGAGAATTGTAGGACTGAGTAGACTCGGTTTTCTCGTCGCACAACCTCGCGTAGCATGCTGATGCGATTGTTTTCAACTCCTGGAGCTATCTGTCAAACCATGTAATAACAGGCTCTGGTTGCATACCAATCCGATCATTGCAATAAGGCGAACCCAGGAACAAGAAATTAATAAAAAAAGAACCTCAACTTTCGGGATGTGTTCATTTATGTACTCTGAAGTCTGTAGCGATGGTTAGGGGTATGTAACGTATGTTGATTGGCTTGTACACGGATAGCACCGCTCACTGGCTTCAGGCTCCAGCAACTCGGCTCACCCCTATATGGCTCTTTGTCCTACCCAATTGTCCATCTGGCTGCCACCCCCATCCCACCGTCCTTCATATGACCGTATGGCTAAAAGTTGTTGAAAACTTTAATCCGAAAGAGTTGACTCCTTTAAAGACATTTTAAAGAGTTCAAAAAATTAAAAAAAATTAGTTATGAACTCTAACAAAAACTATTTAAAACCCCACAAATATTACCGCAAAATATTACATCGTTTTACTTATAAAAAATAACAAATTTTAATTTAATTTAATTTAATTTGAAACAAACAAGTGTCATATTGCCAATCCCACCTGGCTCCTGCCCCATGCTCATGGCACCAATCTCGTGTGGCCTTCCCTTGCGTCATACACTCCATCGACCGTTGAGGTGGAGGTGGCGGCCATGCATGCTTGCCGGCTTCGGTAGAAGCTGACATCAAATTGGAACTGGATGTCGCGACCACGATGTCAAGTGACAAGATAGAATTAGACCTGATGTCCAAATTTGAGACTCAAACTAGACCAAAACCAGATTTAAAAGCAGGAAAAAAGTCAAAGATGCAAACTAATATAAACAATAATGCAAAACCTAATGAGTAATGAGGTTTGGACGACAGAGACGATCACGTAAACAATATTTTTACGTAATTCTCCTGACACAATTTTGTTAGGTAAAATTTTTGACTCTAGGTAATGAATGAAGGATGATCGAGGCATGATACTGATACATAGATACTTGTTGGGCAACCTAAGTTCTGATACCACTTAATGCGACACAGAGTGTCCGATCTTCCAACAGGCAACGACCAATAAATTATATGGGACTCGACGTTGATGATCTAGCTCTTCATCAAAACAAATGAACCCAATAATCGCTACACCACTGCTCCATTGGTTATTGACAACACCAAGACACGGTTGGCCTAGCCACAAAGACTTGACCCTGCATGAGAATCAAGAAGACAAGCAATGTCAAAGCAATCTAATTAGCACGTGAGTTGGGGTTTTACAAACTGATAAATGATGAAACTACAACGACAAAGCAATCTAAGCGAAATCCAAGGAAGAAAACATGATTTGGGAGCTTATATACAGACTAGACCTGATCATCACTCGGGCCGGGCCGAGTTTCGGGCCGGGCTTGGCAAAGCCCGGTCTCGCGGGACCAAGCCCGAGCCCAGCCCGGCCCGACGCACCGGGCCTCTGTTTCGGGCCCGAGCCCGGCCCGAAGCCCGAAAAAGCCCAAAAAGCCCGGCCCGATCCCGCAAGCCCAGTCCGGTCACGGCTTGACGCTGTTTTTCCTCAGGCCCGAACCCGGCGGCCGGGCTTCTGACCGAGGCCCGAGCCTGGCCCGGTGCACCGATCGGGCCGGGCCGGGCCGGGCTTTTTCGGGCCGGGCTCGCCGGGCCGGGCTGCCCATGAACAGGTCTAATACAGACTAGAGAACTAGGGTGTTGCATAGTGGATAAACCTACCCCTGCAACATGGTGAGTGAGCGTTCGCCCGGTTAGAGCAGGTGTGGCACGAGGCGTGGCCCTCCTGGTGAAGCGAAGGGTAGGATATGGGAAAGGGGGATGGCTTCATTGCCCATCGGGAAGGTCACTTTTTTTATGCCATGTGTGTCCTTGTAAAACTAAAAACATCCATTTCTTATAAAAGATGGAGCAGGTCCCTGAATATGAGGAGAACAATAATGTCTCATCATACAAATACAATCTAGTATGTCTCTCGTAGAAGTGAGAACCCCTTGCCGATCCAACCCTCGCCATTATGGCTTGAGGTGGAAGAACAAGGATGCTCAAAAATAGACTTGTCCAGCTCTAACTGATGACATATGGGTGGCGACCAAGGGGGTGGGTGGCCAACCCTAGGACATAAGTGAAGGTGGTGCAACATGCATATTTTGATCGAATTGGTATTTGGAAGATTCCTGTTGACTCAGTTGGAATTTTGAGATGTGACTAGATCTTCTAGAAAGCTTATCTCCTAAACTTTTTGTGAAGTAATAGAACCTTCAAAAAAGACTAAGTATGTAACCTGTGCATCGATTTGAAGTTGGACTAGTATATGATTGTTGGGACCCAAAAATGGAGTCGGTTCCCTTCCGTGACTTGTACTATTCCCTAGAACTAGTGGTTAGTACACATATATTCCAACATTGGATCAAGTACCATTACAGTAATTTGTTACAACAGAGTACACATGCTGGCGTGGAAATTATTTCGAGTGTTAGGCACACAGGCCTAGAATAGAAGAAACATTAAACTAAGTTCAACAACAAAATAAACAACACACTACGTCAAAACCACATAAAGAAGACACCATTTAGGAGACGGGCCAATGAGACCTGTCACTAAAATTCATTAATGAAGGGTTATATAATGACCTTTCACTTATGTGGCCTTCGATCGGGATCGGGTACCATCCTGGTACTAATACGAGGTCATCAGTGATGGGTCATAATATTAATGACGGGTGAAAACTTGACCAGTCACTTATATAAGTAATTAGTTATAGATGATAAATAGACCAATCACATATGAATTATCGGATTCAGATCAGAACTGGCTAAAAACCAAGGGAACCTCTCCCTCACTTCCATCCATGCACCCACCAACTCCTTTCCCCGATCTAACCCGCACCTCCTTCCACGCATCGGCGCCATTGCCGCGGTCGCTCCTCCTCCTTGGCCGCCGACGCCGACCCCTCACCCCACCGCTCCCACAACAACCCCCTCGTCCAACGCGCCATGCCCCCCATCGCTCCTCCTCCTCCTTCACCACTGCCACTCTTCCTCCTCTGCCGACGCGGTCGCTCCTCCTCCGCCTTCGTGCGCCTCCTCCCTTGTCCTTCACCTAACTGGCCTCTTTCTCTCCACCCTCTCTCTCTCCCACAGAAGGTGGTGGCCAAGGGAGTTTGTGGGCCGGTGGCGCTCGATAGTTGGTTAGGAGGGAAAAGTCAAGTCAACCGGGGTGGAGCAGAGGTGGACGAGGCTGAATCGAGCTTCTCCGGTGGCGCAAACAAGGGATGAGGAGGAGGTGCTTCCCTCCTCCTCTATTTGTAGCCTCAAGGGTGAGACCCCCAAAACCCTAGGGGTTACCTACACACACACATGTTGGCGATTCTTATGCCTACTAGAATTAATTCGCAAATGCACGGATATCGTAGTAGCTTTCACCTCGAAGTATTCCTAAGATATCGATTTCCCACAAAAACAAGAGGAGTCTAATTTCTAATCTTGACTTGGCTAGATGGATATGGTGGAATGACCGAAGTAGGATAAGATAATTTGGGTCAAGAGGTTCTATTGAAGGTTCACAATAGTTGAGAGTACAAGGATAATCCTTACACAATTTCTACTCGGTATCGGAGCTCAGCCGATTCAATACCACCCGCTATCAGTTAAGAACACCGGATGATTATGATCACCCTCGATTGGACTCGACTGGGTTGAAACTAATTGGGCGGATTTCACAAACGGCAACGCGGATAGCAGGGCTGTCACCACCTACTACCTACGGCTCAACCGTTGTAACAGGTGTCTACAGATTACTACGTAGCAATACTAAGTATAGACACCTCGTCTATACCTAGCAGTACTACGTATCAAGGATCTCACTCGATACGCGCTCCCACTAAACCTTGCACTAATATCTATGTCACCCAAGCACATAGATTTAACACTTAAGATCTAGAACTAGCCTAGTACCAATAGAGAGATAATGTATAGAAATAAACTTGCTTTATAAATAAAGGATAGAACTAAGTGTTACTGATAGAAGATGAAGCAGAACTCACATCCGAGTTTAGGTCTGGAGCTCTAGTGGAGGGTTGCCGACATGTCGGCTTCTCCTTGGTACTAACTCTCCTCTCTCGCCTTCTCTACTTGATATCTGGGCAGCATAACACTACTTTCTGTTCTTACCGCACTTCTCCGTGCTTTGCAAATGAGGAGAGGGGCTCCTATAGCTAGCCGCAATGAGTGAGAGTGTGCTACTATAGGGACAAGTGTCATCTTTTCCCCAGCCGAAGGAGAATCCAAAGGGGATCTGAAGGGGGTCGGCAGGCCCAAGTCGGTCGGCCGACCGGGCTTCGGTTGATCCCGACCTCGGTTTCGCATGGATCCCTCTTTAACGGTGTAGATCATTTCCTTGAGGCGGTTTTGGCAGTTGAGGTCGGTAAAACTTACTTTCTTAAAGGCCAAGGGATCCAAGTGTGAAGGACATGCAGCCATTTGATCAAACCGACATGTATGGATGATGAGGATAGCTTCCTTTTGTGCTTCTACGATCCCTGGAGAAAGATCAGCCCCGCCGTGGACTAGGTGCCGGTCGGCCGACCGGGATCTTTCTCCGTTTTGGGCCCACTTTTGCTCAATATATCTCTGGAGACACAAACTTACCAAAACTTACGGAACTTTGTTAAATTTCACATCTTTAGTCCATGTTCCTTCATTTGGGAGCTGTATTGACGGTCGGAAGTGTATCAAAAGTTATATAAATTGACCATCAACAACACACACTATCTAACTCACTCCTAATAAGGAATATTTGCGCCATATTCCTTCGGAAGAATCCTCGCACCTTCATTCCAGCATCCTAGTCCCCAGCCCACGTTTGGGCAAATAAAAGCCTTCTACACTATATGCATTAAGGGAAGTGTTAACTAGCCAGCGTTTGGATGACGCTGACCTCGCCCACTTATCTTCTTTAGACGATGGCATCGAAGATGACCCTTACGCGTGTCTCGAAGACGACGGACATGATCATGGTGGACCCGAGAAGTCTTAGGGGCCTCTCCAGTCGCCGGTGGACCGTAGTCGATAGGAATTCTTTTGGGTATATATTTTGAGTGTCCGCTGTACTCTGAACTATTATTTTGTAAGTTAAGGCGTGTATGGGCCGCCTTACTAAAGTCGCCTAAGGCGCAACTCTATGATGTAATATTCAGGGATTTTATTCTATCGATGTATGCTTGTATCGGCTACGTGGTCTTCCGCGCTAGCGTACTGATCCAGGGGCTAGTGCACGGGATCATCGACCTTCAAGGTAAGTAAAATTGAGGGGTGACACTTGTACACGGATAGCACGGCTGACTGGCTTCAGGCTCTAGCAACTCGGCTCGGACGCGGGGCGGTCCAACGCCCATTGGACCGCGCCTCCCTCCGACGCCCGCACTGGCCGTTGGATCAGCGTTCGATCCTGAGCAAACATTTGTTATTTTTATTTCGTCATGTTAAAAAATTCAAAAAATTCAAAAAAAATCATAAATATTCTCTAATCAATGTTAGGTACCACATGTATTTTTCTATTGATATAAAACATTTATACATTTAGGTTATTCTTTAAAAACGTTTATAAAAATGAATATTGGTCGTGCTGATCCGAATAAAATATATGTGGTACCTGACATTGATTAGAGCATATTTGTGATTTTTTTTGAATTTTTTTACACGGCGAAAAAAAAATAACAAATGTTTGCTCAAGATCTAGGGAGGAGCGGTCCGATGGGCGTTGGACCGCCCCCGTGTCCACTCGGCTCACCCCTATATGGCTCTCTGTCCTACCCAATTGTCCATCTGGCTGCGACCCCCATCCCACCATTCTTCATATGACCATATGGCTAAAAGTTGTTGAAAACTTTAATCTAAAAAAGTTGTTACTCCTTCAAAGACATTTTAAAGAGTTCCAAAAATTATAAAAAATTATTTATGAACTCTAAGAAAACTGTTTAAAACGACACAAATATTACTACAAAATATTACATCGTTTTACTTCTAAAAAATAACAAATTTTAATTTAATTGAATTTAATTTAAGTTGAAACAAACAAGTGCCAAATTGCCAATCCCACCTGGCTCCCTCCCCACCGCTCATGCCACCAATCTCGTGTGGCCTTCCCTTGCGTCGTACGTTCCATCGACCGCCGAGGTGGAGGTGGCGGCCATGATGCTTGCTGGCTTTGGTAAAAGCTGACATCAAATTGGAATTGGATGTCGTGACGACGATGTCAAGTGTCAAGATAGAATTAGACTCGACGTCAAAATTGGAGACTCAAACTAGACCAAAACCAGATTTAAAAGCAGGAAAAAGTCAAAGATGCAAACTAATATAAAACAATAATACAAAACCTAATGAGTAATAAAGATGGTCTGGACGACAGATACGATCACGTAAACAATATTTTACGTAATTCTCTTGACACAATTATGTCAAGTAAATTTTTTGACTCTAGGTAATGAATGAAGGATGAACGAGGCGGGATACATAGATACTTGTTGGGCAACCTATGTTCTGATACCACTTAATGCGACACAGAGTGTCCGATCTTCCAACAGGTAAGGACAAAAAATTATATGATACTCGACGTTGATGATCTAGCTCTTCATCAAAACAAATGAACCCAATAATCGCTACACCACTGCTCCATTGGTTATTGACAACACCAAGACACGGTTGGCCTAGCCACAATGACTTGACCCTGCATGAGAATCAAGAAGACAAGCAACGTCAAAGCAATCTAATTAGCACGTGAGTTGGGGTTCTACAGACTGGTAAATGATGAAACTACACGACAAAGCAATCTAAGCAAAATCCAAGGAAGAAAACATGATTTGGGAGCATATATACAGGCTAGAGAACTAGGGTGTTGCAGAGTGGATAGACATACCCCTGCAACATGGTGAGTGAGGGTTGGCCCGGTCAGAGCAGGTGTGGCACGAGGCGCGGCCATCCTGGTGAAGTGAAGGGTAGGATATAGGAAAGGACGGATGGCTTCATTGCCCATCGGGAAGATCAATTTTTTTATGGCATGTGTGTCCCTGTAAAACTAAAAACATCCATTTCTTATAAAAGATGGAGCAGGTCCCTGAATATGAGGAGAACAATAATGTCTCATCATACAAATACAATCTAGTATGTCTCTCGTAGAAGTGAGAACCCCTTGCCGATCCAACCCTCGCCATTATGGCTTGAGGTGGAAGAACAAGGATGCTCAAAAATAGACTTGTCCAGCTCTAACTGATGACATATGGGTGGCGACCAAGGGGGTGGGTGGCCAACCCTAGGACATAAGTGAAGGTGGTGCAACATGCATATTTTGATCGAATTGGTATTTGGAAGATTCCTGTTGACTCAGTTGGAATTTTGAGATGTGACTAGATCTTCTAGAAAGCTTATCTCCTAAACTTTTTGTGAAGTAATAGAACCTTCAAAAAAGACTAAGTATGTAACCCGTGCATCGATTTGAAGTTGGACTAGTATAGAATTGTTGGGACCCAAAAATGGAGTCGGTTCCCTTCCGTGACTTGTACTATTCCCTAGAACTAGTGGTTAGTACACATATATTCCAACATTGGATCAAGTACCATTACAGTAATTTGTTACAACAGAGTACACATGCTGGCGTGGAAATTATTTCGAGTGTTAGGCACACAGGCCTAGAATAGAAGAAACATTAAACTAAGTTCAACAACAAAATAAACAACACACTACGTCAAAACCACATAAAGAAGACACCATTTAGGAGACGGGCCAATGAGACCTGTCACTAAAATTCATTAATGAAGGGTTATATAATGACCTTTCACTTATGTGGCCTTCGATCGGGATCGGGTACCATCCTGGTACTAATACGAGGTCATCAGTGATGGGTCATAATATTAATGACGGGTGAAAACTTGACCAGTCACTTATATAAGTAATTAGTTATAGATGATAAATAGACCAATCACATATGAATTATCGGATTCAGATCAGAACTGGCTAAAAACCAAGGGAACCTCTCCCTCACTTCCATCCATGCACCCACCAACTCCTTTCCCCGATCTAACCCGCACCTCCTTCCACGCATCGGCGCCATTGCCGCGGTCGCTCCTCCTCCTTGGCCGCCGACGCCGACCCCTCACCCCACCGCTCCCACAACAACCCCCTCGTCCAACGCGCCATGCCCCCCATCGCTCCTCCTCCTCCTTCACCACTGCCACTCTTCCTCCTCTGCCGACGCGGTCGCTCCTCCTCCGCCTTCGTGCGCCTCCTCCCTTGTCCTTCACCTAACTGGCCTCTTTCTCTCCACCCTCTCTCTCTCCCACAGAAGGTGGTGGCCAAGGGAGTTTGTGGGCCGGTGGCGCTCGATAGTTGGTTAGGAGGGAAAAGTCAAGTCAACCGGGGTGGAGCAGAGGTGGACGAGGCTGAATCGAGCTTCTCCGGTGGCGCAAACAAGGGATGAGGAGGAGGTGCTTCCCTCCTCCTCTATTTGTAGCCTCAAGGGTGAGACCCCCAAAACCCTAGGGGTTACCTACACACACACATGTTGGCGATTCTTATGCCTACTAGAATTAATTCGCAAATGCACGGATATCGTAGTAGCTTTCACCTCGAAGTATTCCTAAGATATCGATTTCCCACAAAAACAAGAGGAGTCTAATTTCTAATCTTGACTTGGCTAGATGGATATGGTGGAATGACCGAAGTAGGATAAGATAATTTGGGTCAAGAGGTTCTATTGAAGGTTCACAATAGTTGAGAGTACAAGGATAATCCTTACACAATTTCTACTCGGTATCGGAGCTCAGCCGATTCAATACCACCCGCTATCAGTTAAGAACACCGGATGATTATGATCACCCTCGATTGGACTCGACTGGGTTGAAACTAATTGGGCGGATTTCACAAACGGCAACGCGGATAGCAGGGCTGTCACCACCTACTACCTACGGCTCAACCGTTGTAACAGGTGTCTACAGATTACTACGTAGCAATACTAAGTATAGACACCTCGTCTATACCTAGCAGTACTACGTATCAAGGATCTCACTCGATACGCGCTCCCACTAAACCTTGCACTAATATCTATGTCACCCAAGCACATAGATTTAACACTTAAGATCTAGAACTAGCCTAGTACCAATAGAGAGATAATGTATAGAAATAAACTTGCTTTATAAATAAAGGATAGAACTAAGTGTTACTGATAGAAGATGAAGCAGAACTCACATCCGAGTTTAGGTCTGGAGCTCTAGTGGAGGGTTGCCGACATGTCGGCTTCTCCTTGGTACTAACTCTCCTCTCTCGCCTTCTCTACTTGATATCTGGGCAGCATAACACTACTTTCTGTTCTTACCGCACTTCTCCGTGCTTTGCAAATGAGGAGAGGGGCTCCTATAGCTAGCCGCAATGAGTGAGAGTGTGCTACTATAGGGACAAGTGTCATCTTTTCCCCAGCCGAAGGAGAATCCAAAGGGGATCTGAAGGGGGTCGGCAGGCCCAAGTCGGTCGGCCGACCGGGCTTCGGTTGATCCCGACCTCGGTTTCGCATGGATCCCTCTTTAACGGTGTAGATCATTTCCTTGAGGCGGTTTTGGCAGTTGAGGTCGGTAAAACTTACTTTCTTAAAGGCCAAGGGATCCAAGTGTGAAGGACATGCAGCCATTTGATCAAACCGACATGTATGGATGATGAGGATAGCTTCCTTTTGTGCTTCTACGATCCCTGGAGAAAGATCAGCCCCGCCGTGGACTAGGTGCCGGTCGGCCGACCGGGATCTTTCTCCGTTTTGGGCCCACTTTTGCTCAATATATCTCTGGAGACACAAACTTACCAAAACTTACGGAACTTTGTTAAATTTCACATCTTTAGTCCATGTTCCTTCATTTGGGAGCTGTATTGACGGTCGGAAGTGTATCAAAAGTTATATAAATTGACCATCAACAACACACACTATCTAACTCACTCCTAATAAGGAATATTTGCGCCATATTCCTTCGGAAGAATCCTCGCACCTTCATTCCAGCATCCTAGTCCCCAGCCCACGTTTGGGCCTAGCAGACAGTCCGGCTTCGCTGCCATGTGACCGACGCCTGGCCTTCAGCTGTCTCAGATTCTTGCCACAGCGAATCTTCATGTCCACACCATCTCTTGTGACCGCCAGGTACTGAATCCGATCGTTTGCATGCCCCTAGACGTTCGAACCTCCAGTTCTCCTCCATAGAACGGCGTCAACCACGTACCCACCGGCACCTGTACCATAGAGATGAGTCCAAACCAAACACTTACCTTCTCCTGCAAGGTTAGCTTCACAAAACATCATGATCATCGACAATCAAGTACATCAATATCATCGAAAAACAATCCATCACAAGAACTGCCCAGACACAAGTCCATCGAGCACGGTTCGGTGACCACTACACAGTTTTTCAAATTTCAAGTCATACACCGTCACATATATTCATCACAACACTGGGGTACACTCCACATGGATTCAGCAGATCGACGAAAATCCTGCATAAGAAACACAACTCGATGCTCTGATACCAGTTGTAAACCCGTTACAGCGACTAGAGAGGTGTGAATGGGAGCCTTAAGATTTTTCATCAGACCGGTGCTCCTCGAACTCACTACCCTTCCAAAATAAAACACCGTGACAATTATGTGTACCCCAAGGTTGTATGGATGAGACCCTTACGCGAGTCTATCAGACATAGTCCGGTGAACCCTTTTTTGGTTTCAAAATTCATGCTCATTTTACCAAATGCACGACCAAAATACTTCAAAATATCATCAAAATAAAACATCGTCACATATATTTATCACAACACCTCGGTACCCGCCACATGGATCTCAATACTTCCCTTTGATGAATATACTGACAAACTTTTCAAAAAAGGATTTGGAAGTTTCAAAATTGAAAAACAAGAAGTATTTAGAAATGTCGGGTCATACTTGGATAAAAAATTGAAGCAATTGTTTGCCATATTCAAGACATGATAATCAAATTCTTCCAAGGGTAAAATCTTTCCATTTTCACTTAGGATTAGTTGATGTCTTTTTCAAACGAATCTCCCTTTTTTTTTTGGCAATATAGGTATCAAGATTAAGTGAGAAGAACAAAATGAAAGATGCATTGCACATTCAACCCTAAGCAGTTTTCAGAATTATCCAATTGAACATGAAGCACAAGTGAAAGATGCTTGGAACTATTCAAATTGAAGTTTGGTGCATTCAAGTTCAATAGATGCTAGCAAATCGATTTTGTTTTTTGCAAGACGTGGTGAGATACACAAAAGGAATGCTGAGGCCTAGAGAGGCATCAAAACGGTACCAATAGAACAACACAAGCACACAAGCAACCTCTTGAAATCCAATAGCACAAAGTGATTACTCAACTAACTAGCATTTTTTATTGTTTCTATCAAATTTTGCGAATGTTTTTGGTATTTTTGCTTGATTTTAGAAAGAGAGCTTCGAGTCTTTTAAACCAATGGCCGATAGTGCCCAGCATTACACTGAATGATTCAATTGTCTTGGCTATCCGATTTACTTACAAGTTCATGGCTCTTGTGTGCAATGGAAAGCCGTCTCGTAAAGGATAATTGGTGAAACTCTCCAGAACATGAAATTGCATATTTAGAAGCATCAAACCTCTCTTTTTCGAAAGAATCGAAACACATCGAAATGGTACTAGGCATACTTAATAATAGAAGGATTTGGAAGAAATACGTAAAATTGTCCAAAGCAAGCCACCCCTGCAAGGAATAAATGAATTCCAAAGATCTTGGGCAAATCCAATGAGGGTTTTCCCGTTCGCTCATCACAGAATATTTCTAGGTCCCAATATACGACTACTAATAAAATAAGAAAAAATTCGAACGATTAAATTACTTCTCTCGAATATCCAACTTACCGATTAATTTCTTATAATGTACTCTATTTTCTAAAACCACCTGTCGGTGACGACGAGCCGTCCTCTGCCCCATCAGGGAAATCTAGGAAAAAGATTGGAGATAAGGGGGAGAATTGCCAAACAAAGGTGAATGGTAGGATATACCTGAAAAGACAAAAGCTAGTGGTCTCCCGTTCGTAAAATTTGTACAAAATGTCAACTAATTCGTAGGCGTGGACGAATTCGGCCCAAAAAAGTATCAGTCATACCTTTATCCTTAAGCATTGACTTCGCCATCTCTTTTTAGGGATTTCAAGAAAAAAGGTTCTTGTCAGTTTTATTCTATTACTGAACAGAATGAAAAGACAAGGCTGGTCATTCTTTGTGTACGAATATCCAAATTTTTACACCTAATACTCCATAGATAGTTCGAATTGGATAACAACAACAATCTATTTTAGCGCGAATTGTTTGGAGGGCAAGATCTTCGGTCTTCCCTCGGAACTGATGAAAAAAAGTGGGTCGCTTCTTATGGACTCGCTCACTGGACGATCCTATTTGGTCAAATACCTAACGAAAAATTGGGTAGTGAGTGGGAAATTAGTTTCCGTCTAGGTATGCGTCCTTGGATTGCTGTTGCATATTGAGCTCCTATTGCAGCTGCTACTGCTTTTTTCTTGATTTACCCTATAGGCCAAGGAAGTTTCTCTGATGGTATGCCTTTAGGAATATCTGGTACTTTCAACTTTATGATTGTATTCCAGGCAGAGCACAACATCCTTATGCATCCATTTCACATGTTAGGTGCTTGATCAAACCAAGCTTCCGCAATTTCAAAATCACCTTGTAGAATGGCCTGTTCTCCTCGGTCGGCATAGGCACTTCCTTCCCCTAGAACTGTACTTCTTTCTTAGTCCTATTTTTGTTTTGATTGAATTTATGTCATGCCAATCCAACATAAGCCGGGTGGAGTTGCTTTTTCAACGAAGACCCATCCCGTGTAGCGAAGTCCTATTAGTAGGACCCTGCACAAGACGGGAGGCACCTCGATGTCGACTCATCATATCCTGGGGTTGAAGAAGGTCCCAAGGATTCGGTTGTTCGCCGATGAAAGTGGTATGTGAGTTGGGTTTAGAACGGCTCTACCCAAACTTTTTGGTTCACCCCAACATTACCCACTTGTCCAACTGTTGCTAAGCAATTTTGGCGCTTTTAGGCGTCAAAATAAACAAAAACCCATCCTAATGGATCTGTATGGTAAGGAAAAATAGCAGTGAGCTTTAGAATATATAAAGATATAATACTATATTTGTATTTTTTTATGGGAAAGAATCCATAAAAAGGGATCTGTTAGAATCAGGAAAGCCCGTCTTTCCTGAGAAGACAGTCTTCCTCTTGCTAATCATCATTAGGTTTATAGGTATTAGTCTATAAGGATCATCTAGAAAGCGAGGATCTTGGTTCCATTCAGACAGAAAGCTGACTCTTTCTCGTAAGACTCAAGCGCAAGTAGGGCTAAAAAAACCAAAACAAAAAGAGTCAAATCACACCATCTCTATAATAAGTAAATGCCCCTTTTCCATTTACAGTAGCAAAAAATTTGGCTAACAAAATATTTCACCAAGTTGCAGGAGCGACTGAACGGAAACCACAAGAAGCTCATTAAGCAACAATACTTGAAAAATGAAGATCTTAAGCCACATCTATTTTGGAAAAATCGAAACATTTGTATTTTTGAACCTATCTATCCATTGAACATGTTAGCACAAGCTATGATGAGAATAGCAAAAGCATTTTATGAAGCTTAAATTCAAACATAATAGACAAAGTTCCAAAAAAAAAGAAATCTATATGCTAATGCAAAGTTTCCCAAAAACTTCTCTCAACAAATGAGTCAACAGTTTTATCCCAAAAGAATGTGCATGAAAAACAACAACAATGAATAAGGAGTCAAAAAACAAAGAATATGCACCGGGCCTTTGCACATAAATTAAGCCAAGAATAAGAAAACAATCAAGCTTAGACTCGCTCTCATTTACCCCACGCGTCTTATCAGGGAAGACAACACTACAATTCGGATAATAGAGACTTGACACATACCCTGTCTTCTCATAGTTCATTTGATAGACATATAAGACTGTGAGAATTCTATCTAGCCAGAGGAAAGAAATCTGCTTATTACACATTGATAGCAACCTAAACACGAGATGAGAGGTTCGTGCCAAAACACGCCAGAAGTCTAAGTGAAGAGTGTGTCGACAGCCTAATACAGACTAACCAAGCCTAAATATACCTCAGATGCAATGCGGGAAAAGGAGTAATAATATATTACATATAGTATAGTAGCTAGCTCCCCCTCAAGATAGGTTTGCTAAGCTCATCACCCTATGCTCTCCTCGAAGAGCATCAAACCTAGCCTTGTCCAGTGGATTGGTGAAAATATCAACTAGCTGTCAGTGTCTATGAACTACAAGACTATAACTCCCTTCTCCACATGGTCTCTAAGGAAGTGATATCTCAAGTCAATGTGCTTCGTACTAGAGTGATGCACTAGGTTTTTGGCAATGTTGATTGTAGAGATGTTGTCACAAAGGAGTGGCACACTTGCTTGAACCAACCCAAAGTCCTTCATGGTAGAACACAATCAGATCACCTGACTGCAACAGCTAGCAGCGGCGATGTACTCAGCCTCAGCAGTGGACTATGCTACACTTGACTGCTTCCTACAGAACCATGAAACAAGAGAAGTGACAAGAAATTGACAAGTGCCAGAAGTGTTGTCCCTATCTATGGCCGCCATCGGAGTAGAGATTGGCTTGCAATCAGACATCGCAAACGAACTCAACATGTCTTTGTTGTATTTGCTCTGGTGAAGAAAAGTGTCGTCCGGTGACTGTCTAAACTTAAAGCCCAAGAAGAAATTGAGTTTCCCCATCATACACATCTCAAATTCTGAGCTCATCACCTCTGAGAAATCAGAAAAAAGAGCAGGGGAGGAACCACCAAATATTATATCATCCACATAGACATGCAAAAGGATGAAATCAACATCAATCCTTTGGGTAAATAAGGTCTGATCTACCTTACCTATCACTAACCCGTTGCTCACCCGGTAAGTTTTTAGTCTCTCATAACAGGCCCTAGCTAGGTGCTTGTTTTAACCTATATAGAGTCTTATCAAGCTTGTTTACATGGTTAGGATACCTTAAATCCTCAAACCCAGGAGGTTGCTTAACATATACTTCATCCTTAATATATTCATTCAGGAAAGCACTTCTAATATCCATCTAAACAGTTTGAAATTGTTGGATGCCATAAATGCAGCAAGAATCCTGATGGAATTATGTCTAGCAACAGAACCATAGGTCTCATCAAAATCGGTCCCATCGATCTGAGTAAAACCTTGAGCAACCAACATAGCCTTATTAATGACACCTACCATATCCTCACTCTACTTGTTCTTGAACACCCATTTAAAACCTATTATATTACGTCCTTTATGGCGTTCAATAAGCTATCAAACATTGTCTCTCTCAAAGTTCTCCAACTATTCATGCTTTGCATTCACCCAAGAGGGATCATAAATAGTATGGGTGACATCCTTCGGTTTAAAAGAGGCAACGAAAGTAGCGGAAAAGCAAAGATGATTAAGCCCTGACTTTGATCGGATTATCAGTGATGGGTCATAATATTAATGATGGGTGAAAACTCGACCCATCACTTATATAAGTAACTAGTTATATATGATAAATAGACCCATCACATATGAATTATGGGATTCGGATCAGAACGGGCTAAAAACCTAGGGAGCCCCTCCCTCACTTCCATCCATGCACCCACCAACTCCTTCCCCCGATCGAAGCCGCACCTCCTACCCCACATCGCCACCATTGCCGTGGTCACTCCTCCCCCTTGGCTGCCAACGCCGACCCTGCACCCCGACCGCTCCCACAACAACCCCCTCGTCCAATGTGCCATGCCCCCCGTCGCTCCTCCTCCTCCTTCACCACCGCCACTCCTCCTCCTCCTCCGCTTTCGTGCGCCTCCTCCCGCGTCCTTCACCTAACCGGCCTCTCTCTCTCTCCACCCTCTCTCTCTCTCCCACAGAAGGCGGTGGCCAAGGGAGCTTGTGGGCCGGTGGCGCTCGGCAGTCAGTTAGGAGGGAAAAGGCAAGTCAACCGGGGTGGAGCAGGCTTGTACGAGGCTGAATCGAGCTTCTCCGGTGGCGCAGTTAGCAGCGGGAAGACTGAATCAAGGTGTGCGTTGCAATGAGAGGGAATGATTTGTGTGCAAATTGTTTGATTTGGTCCGTTATGCATTCGAGAACGTGTAGATTTGGTTTAATTTGAGCCGATTTGGATCGGAAGTGTTCTTGGGTTTGTGATTTGGACAGATTTGGGGAAGTGCTTGTAGGGCCTAACATTAGTGCATACTACATACTATATGAAATAAGGATCTAGTGATTTCACCTTTTCCTAACATATCTTAATTTCCTATTTTCCCGTATTTTACAATCGTTGGTGTTGACACTCAATGACCTTGTATAGGTTGCTAAAGAATCAATCCGCTCCGCGACCACAAGCACTCGCAGGTGCCACCTCTCTCTCTCTCCCACGCACACATCCTTCTCACAAATCTGAAATTTGTAGCTCAAGGGATGAGGAAGAGGTGCTTCCCTCCCCCTCTATTTATAGCCACAAGGGTGAGACCCCGCCTCCACCCTTGATTTGAGGATCAACGGTGTACAACACACACATGTGGCAATTCTTATGCCTACTAAAATTAATCTGCAAGTGCATGAATATCGTAGTAGTTTTCACTTCGGAGTATTACAAAGATATCGATTTTCCACAAAAAACGAGAGGAGTCTAATTTCTAATCTTGACTTGGCCAGATGGATATGGTGGAATGACCGAAGTGGGATAAGATAATTTAGGTCGAGAAGTTCTACTAAAGGTTCACAGTAGTCGAGCGTACAAGGATAATCCTTATACAATTTCTACTCTGTATCGAAGCTCGGCCGATTCAATACCACCCGCTATTAGTTAAGAACACCGGATGATTATGATCACCCCCGATTGGGCTCGACTGGGCTGAGACCAACGGGGCGGATTTCACATACTGCAGCGCGGATAGCAGGGCTGTCACCACATACTACCTACCGCTCAGCTGTTGTAACCGGTGTCTACCGGTTACTACGTAGCAGTAATAAGTATAGACACCGCGTCTATACCTAGCAGTACTACGTATCAAGGATGTCACTCGATACGCGCTCCCACTAAACCTAGCACTAATATTTATGTCATGCAAGCACAGAGATTTAGCACTTAAGATCTAGAACAAGCCTAGTACCAACAGAGAGATAATGTATAGAAATAAACTTGCTTTATAAATAATGGATAGTACTAAGTGTTACCAATAGAAGATGAAGCAGAACTCACACCGGAGTTCAGCTCTAGAGCTCTAGTGGAGTGTTGCCGACATGCCGGCTTCTCCTCGGTACTAACTCTCCTATCTCACCTACTCTACTTGATATCTGGGCAGCGTAACGCTGCTATCTGTTCTTACCGCACTTCTCCGTGCTTTGCAAAGGAGGAGAGGGGCTCCTTGAATAGCCAACCACAACGAGTGAGAGTTTGCTACGTGCAGGGACAAGTGTCATCTTCTCCCCAGCCAAAGGAGAATCCAAAGGGGATCCGAAGGGGGTCAGCCGGCCCAAGTCGGTTGGCCAACCGGGCTTTGGTTGATCCCAGCACTCAGTTTCGCATGGATCCCTCTTTAACGGTGTAGATCATTTCCTTGAGGAGGTTTTGGCAGTTGAGGTCGGTAAAACTTACTTTCTTACAGGCCAAGGGATCCAAGTGTGAAAGACATGCAACCATTCGATCAAACCGACGTGCATGGATGATAGGGATAGCTTCCTTTTTTGCATCTACGATCCCTGGAGAAAGATTAGCCCTGGCGTGGACTAGGTGCCGGTCGGCCGATCGGGATCTTTCTCCGTTTTGGGCGCACTTTTGCTCAATATCTCTCTGGAGACACAA
This sequence comes from Raddia distichophylla, assembly GCA_005191435.1. Lineage (NCBI taxonomy): Eukaryota > Viridiplantae > Streptophyta > Magnoliopsida > Poales > Poaceae > Raddia > Raddia distichophylla. The sequence continues at coordinate 741,897 of SPJY01023417.1, forward strand.
ACTTACAAAAACTTGTGGAACTTTGTTAAATTTCACATTTTTAGTCCATGTTCCTTCATTTGGGAGCTGCGTTGACAGTCGGAAGTGTATCAAATGTTATATAAATTGACCGTCAACAACACACACTATGTAACTCACTCCCAATAAGGAATATTCGCGCCATATTCCTTCGAAAGCATCCTCGCACCTTCATTCCAGCATCCTGGTCCCCAGCCCACGTCTGGGCCTAGCAGTCAGTCCCGCTTCGCTGCCATGTGACCGACGCCTGGCCTTCAGCTATCTCAGATTCTTGCCACTACAAATCTTTATGTCCACACCATCTCTTGTGACCACCAAGTACTAAATCCGGTCGTCTGCACGCCCCTGGACGCTCGAACCTCCAGTTCGCCTCCACAGAACGGCGTCAACCACGTACCCACCAGCACCTGTACCACAGAGATGAGTCTAAATCAAACGCTTACCTTCTCCTACAAAGTTAGCTTCACAAAACATCATGATCATCGATAATCAAGTGCATCAAGATCATCGAAAAACAATCCATCACAAGCACTGCCCATACACAAGTCCGTCGGACACGGTCCGGTGACCACTAGACACTTTTTCAAATTTCACGTCCGTTTCGACAAAATGTTGCACCAATGTACTTCAAAATCTCACCAAGGTAATACACCGTCACATATATTCATCACAACACCGAGGTACACTCCACATGGATGTCAACAGATCGATGAAAATCCTGCATAAGAAACACAACTCGATGCTCTGATACTAGTTGTAAACCCATTACAGCAACTTGAGGGCGGTGAATGGGAGCCTTGAAGATTTTTCATCGGACCAGTGCTCCTCGAACTCACCAACCTTCCAAAATAAAACACCGTGACAATTATGTGTACCCTAAGGTTGTATGGATGAGACCCTAATGCGAGTCTATCCGACATAGTCCGGTGAACCCTTTTTTGGTTTCAAAATTCATGCTCATTTTACCAAATGCACGACCAAAATACTTCAAAATATCATCAAAATAAAACATCGTCACATATATTTATCACAACACCTCGGTACGCTCACATGGATCTCAACACTTCCTATCAAACTTTTCAAAAAAGGATTTGGAAGTTTTAAACATGAAAAACAAGAAGTATTTGGAAATGTTGGGTCATACTTGGATAAAAAACTGAAGCAATTGTTTGCCATATTCAAGACATGACAATCAAATTCTCCAAGGGTAAAATCTTCCCATTTCACTTAGGATTAGTTTATGCATTTTTCAAACGAATCTTCCCTTTTTTGGCAATATAGACATCAAGATTAAGTGAGCAGAACAAAATAAAAGATGCATTGCACATTCAACACTAAGTAGTTTTCAAAATTATCTAATTGAACATGAAGCACAAGTGAAAGATGCTCGGAACTATTCAAATTGAAGTTTGGTGCATTCAAGTTCAATAGATGCTAGCAAATCGATTTTCTTTTTTGCATGACGTGGTGAGATACACAAAAGAAATGCCGAGGCCTAAGGAGGCATCAAAACGGTACCAATAGAACAACACAAGCAACCTCTTGAAATCCAATAGCACAAAGCGATTACTCAACTAACTAGCATTTTTTATTTTTGATTGTTTCTATCAAATTTTGTGAATGTTTTGGTATTTTTGCTTGATTTTAGGAAGAGAGCTTCGAGTCTCTAAAACCAATGGCCGATAGTGCCCAACATTACACTGAATGATTCAATTGTATTGGCTATCCGATTTACTTACAAGTTCATGGCTCTTGTGTGCAATGGCAAGCCGTCTCGTAAAGGATAATTGGCGAAACTCTCCAGAACATGAAATTGCATATTTTTGTTTTTCCATTTACAGGAGCAAAAAATTTGGCTAACAAAATATTTCACCAACTTGCAGGAGCGACTGAACGGAAACCACAAGAAGCTCACTAAGCAACAATACTTGGAAAATGAAGATCTTAAGCCACATCCATTTTGGAAAAATCAAAACATTTGTATTTTTGAACCTATCTATCCATTGAACAAGCTAGCACAAGCTATGATGAGAATAGCAAAAGCATTTTACCAAGCTTAAATTAAAAAACATAAAAGATAAAGTTCCAAAAAACAAAAAGAAGTCCATATGCTAATGCAAAGTTTTCCAAAACCCCCCTCAACAAATGAGTCAACTGTTTTATCCCAAAAGAATGTGCATGAAAAACAACAACAATGAATAAGGAGTCGGAAAACAAATAATGCACTGGGCCTTTGCACAAAAATTAAACCAAGAATAAGAAAACACTCAAGCTCAAACTCGCTCTCATTTGCCCCATGCGTCTTATAAGGGAAGAGAACACTACAATTCGGATAATAGAGACTCGATACAGACCTTGTCTTCTCGTAGTGCATCTGATAGACATATAAGACTGTGAGAATTCTATTTAGCCAGAGGAGAGAAATCTGCCTATTACACATTGATAGCAACCTAAGCACGAGATGAGAGGTCTGTGCCAAAACACGCCAGAAGTCTAAGTGAAGAGTGTGCCAACAGCCTAATACAGACTAACCAAGCCTAAATACACCTCAGATGCAATGCGGGAAAAGGAGTAATAATATATTACATATAGTATAGTAGCTAACTACCCCTCAAGATAGGTTTGCTAAGCTCATCACCCTAAGCTCTCCTCGAAGAGCATCAAACCTAGCCCTGTCCAGTGGATTGGTGAAAATATCAGCCAGCTGTTAGTGTCTACGAACTGCAAGACTATAATTCCCTTCTCCACATGGTCTTTAAGGAAGTGATATCTTAGGTCAATGTGCTTTGTCCTAGAACGATGCACTGAGTTTTTGGCAATGTTGATTGTAGAGATGTTATCACAAAGGAGTGGCACACTTGCTTGAACCAACCCAAAATCTCCTTCAAGGTAGAACACAACCAGATCACCTGACTGCAATAGCTAGCAGCGGCGACGTACTCAGACTTAGAAGTGGACTGTGCTACACTCCACTGCTTCCTATTGGACCAGGAAACATGAGGAGTGACAAGAAATTGGCAAGTGTCAGAAGTGTTCTTTCTATATATGGCCACCATTGGTGTAGAGATCGGCTTGCAATTAAACATCGCAAACCAACTCAACATGTCTTTGTTGTATTCGCTCTGGTGAAGAAAAGTGTCCTCCGGTGACTGTCTAAACTTGAAGTCCAAGAAGAAATTGAGTTCCCCCATCATACACATCTCAAATCCGAACTCATCACCTCTGAGAACTCAGAATAAAGAGCAGGGGAGGAACCACCAAATATTATATCATCCACATAGACTTGTAATAGGATGAAATCTACACCAATCCTTTGGGTAAATAAGGACTGATCTACCTTACCTATCACAAACCCATTTCTCACCCGGTAAGTTTTTAGTCTCTCGTAACAGGTCCTAGGTGCTTGTTTTAGCCTATATAGAGCCTCATCAAGCTTGTATACATGGTTAGGATACCTTAAATCCTCAAACCCAGGAGTTTGCTTAACATATAGTCCATTCTTAATATATCCATTCAGGAAAGCACTTCTAACATCCATCTAAAACAGTTTGAAATTGTTGGATGCCATAAATGCAGCAAGGATCCTGATGGAATCATGTCTAGCAACAGAACCATAGGTCTCATCAAAATTGATCCCATCGATCTAAGTAAATCTTTGAGCAACCAACCTAGCCTTATTAATGATAACTACCCCATCCTCACTAGTTCCTGAACACCCATTTAAAACCTATTATATTAGGTCCTTTATGGCGTTCAACAAGCTTCAGACATTGTCTCTCTCAAAGTTCTCCAACTCTTCATGCATTGCATTCACCCAAGAAGGATCAGAAATAGTATGGGTGACATCCTTCGGTTTAAAAGAGGCAACGAAAGCAGCGGAAAAACAAAGATGAGTAAGCCCTGACTTTGATCGGATTACCATCCTCTTGAACAACTCACCGATCACCTGCTCAGGGGATGGTCTTTTCAATATGTCGAGGAGCCTTGGAAGTGGCCTCTACCTCAGGAACATGAGAGGTAGGCACAGAGCCATTGGGCGAAGACTTTAATGGTGAGAGGCAAGAAGCGTAAGGTGAGGGCTGAGTAGAACCTGAAGGTAAGAGGTGATCCTTAGACACAACACTAGAAGTCGGAGGCGCCACGATGGAGTCAAGTCAAGGTCAGGCTCTGTAAAACCATCATCTCCAACGACTCCCTTCTCAAGAAAGATAGGCTCAAAGAACAAGTTAGAACCTGAGATATCTGGCCTTGCCCTGTGCATAGCCTCATCAAAGGTTACCTCACAAGTCACTACTACACTACGACCCACACTAACCTAGATGCGGTAATTAACTTCAGAAGCTGTGTAACAAAAAAATGTTATCTGAAGATCGAGATTAAAATTTATCAAAATTTTCAGATTTCAAAATAAAGCACTTGCATCCAAACACCCTAAAATGTGAAACAGTAGGCTTGCGCCCATATCGAAGCTCGTAGGATATAAGATGCAACACGGATCTCATAAACACCCTGTTTGAAACGTAGCAAACAGTAGAAACAGCCTTAGCTCAGAAATACCTAGCAGTAGAATTCTTATCTAGCATATTCCTAGCCGTTCTTCCTCTCCACAATGCCATTTTGTTGGGTGACGTGCGGAAAAGATAACTGATGCTCATCAAAACAAAAACTTTCAAATTGTGCATTCTTAAATTCTGTTTCATTGTTTGAACGGATTGCGCGAAGAGCTCCTGGGAACTCAACTAAAAATTTGCGGACCAAGAATTAAAATGACCAAATGTTTCGTCCTAGGTCACCATGATGTAAACCCAAGAGTACTGGGAAAAGTCATCGGCTACAGCTAGTACGTACCACTTGGCACCCCCAAAATGCACTTGCGAAGGACCATTAGTGTCCATATGAGCAATTGCCTTGGTGCACCAGTCATCACCTTGGTGACTAGTGGGTGAGCCCCTGTAACCATCTTGAGTTTGGACAAACCACTAATCATATCCTAACTGCTAACTCTGGTCAAGTGATCAAAACCATTGTGACCCAGTTCCCATAGCCAAAAGGAGGTGTCACGGGACTCTGAAATAATCAAACAATGAGAAGAGCCAACTGAAGATTGGAAATCAACATAAAAAACTCTACCAAATCTATGCATCCCGCAAACAAAACTTATAGAAGAATCGACAACACAACTTTTAATCTGCATAAAAGCGAACCTCAAAACCCACGACAGTCAGCTGAGAAACTGAAAGCAAGCTATAGCGAAACTTGCTAACAAGGGCCACATCCACAAGGACATCTTGATCACTAACCTAGATAGAGCCTCGGGCGAGCACACGAACCGAAGAAGAGTCCACGAAAGTGATTTTCTCACCATGGGGCGCACGAACCAGGGAGGAGAACCAATGATAGTTTTTGGTTATGTGACAACAACAACTGAAATCGATGATCCACAAGTCCCCCTTCCCAGTCCGACGCGCCTGAATAAACGAGTAAATAAATGTGGTTCAATATTGGGAAACAAAAGAGTTGTCTTTGAAACCCAATACTGAGTCATGCGACCCAAATGAGCGGACTTTACCCAAACTAGGTCAACTTCTGTAGTAGGAGCACGTCCCCGAGCTAGACATGGAGCATTCTACTGTTGAGCCGAGGCAGATGCATCCAGTCCACACTTCTTGCCCTCGTTCCTATTGCCAGTACTCCACCATGGAGTCAGCACCTCGCGTTGCAGACGAGCACCTTTGTTGCCAACAGGAGGCGCGCTCTGAGGGCGGCGCTACTCTCGCCCCAAACCGACAACAGGATAAGCACCAGAAGGATGGGTTCCAAGTCCTGGCCGTCTACCCACCATTCTAACCTAAGGAGAAGCTAGCCTAGGTGCGGCTGCTATACGAGGGTCTTGAATCTTGGCCGCTTTCCTACACTCCAATTCCTACTTGGCACGACGGAAAAAGTCCTTCTAAGTGTGTCCTATCCTATGGCAGAAGGTGCAAACGACTCCTTTTCCTCTCCCAAGGGCCGGAGCAACAGTGGGGCTATCCATCTTAGGTGACGCTTAGACACAGCAGCCTGGACCAGCCTCGCAGCAGGACTCTCTCTGATTACCCCGATAGATCTGAAGGCAGTGGTATCAAGAACCCTTTTCCTAAGTACCAGTCTTTGCTAGTTTGTATCTAGACCAAGGACTCTAGGAGGGTGTTTTATGATGTGTTCAAGGCAATCATAACCAAGACCTCTATCCGTTGAAATCTTGCTTTTGTCAGGAATCAAGTTCAACTTCCTCTTGCGCCCAACAAATTTCTCAAGAGTGCTAATGAGGTACTCACACTCCTGATGAAGCTGGGACAAAACTCGCAAGAAAGGGAAGAGCCAGAATAGTCATGCTCACCTATGTTACCCTTGCCCAAAGCCTTACGTCACCTGTCGCTAAGTACCATGACTTCGCTCTTGAGATCATGAAAGGAAACTCGCTCATACTCCCCGTGGCTTAGGCCTTGAATAATGTAGTTTCGAGCTTTCGCATTGAGCACGACATCTGATTAATTCCCGGCCGTAACCTCTTCAGGCACCTCATAAGTATTCTTAAAGTTTAGCCAAATGTTGTATCCATGAGCCATAATATACGCCTCCATCCTCGTCTTCCAATAAGGAAAATTGACTCTGGAGAACACAAGGTGTTTGGTGGAATACTTATCAGCCATAGCTCAAAGCAACAGTAAAGGTTTCTAAAGATCGGTAAAACTCTTGTAAAATAAAAACAACCCGATACTCTGATACTAGTTGTAAACCCGCTACGATGACCAGTGGAGGGGTGAATGGGATCCTTGAAGATTTTTCTTCGGATTGGTGCTTCTTGAACTCACCAACCTTACAAAATACAAACACCGTGGCAACTATGTGTACCCTAAGGTTGTATGGTTGAGACCGATGGAAATATAAGGGGATTTTTAGTCACAATCCTAGTTGTGAAGTGTCCAAATAAAAGAAAATCAATTCAAACCTTGCTTTAATAGAGTACATCAAGCCAAATCACTAAAGCCACTTTTAGAAAAGCAAAACAGATTTTTCGGTAATTGTCCTTACATAAAAGAGGTATCTGGTGGATTTATGGTGCTCCGATAATTTTGGGAATTTTTATTCCTTTGTCAGGACAAGTCAATAAATACTACAACAAAAATCACTTCAAACTTCCTTGCACAAAAATGAGAAAAATTCAATCACTACAGTGTGTCAAATATCTCTAGAAGAAAGTTTGGGGCTCGGTTTTCACCTCAATGTGACTTCCATATCTATCAACACAAAACATATGAAGTCACAGAGATTCTTCGTTTGAGTTGTAAATTTTTCTAAAAATCAAACACTGATTGATGCGTTAAGAACAAGTTCTAGAAAGATTTACAACTCGTGAGAAACTTTGATCTCTAGCCTATCCTTGGGTGTAAAGAAGGTGTCAAAACAAATCAGTCGGGTTCGAGAGAGTTTTGTGTATTGAGTTGTAGATCCTTTTCTATGAGGCTCTAAAACCCTATTTATAGTGTTTACAAATCCGATACCGATACGACCTGCAGTCTTTGATCTGATCGTATTTCTTCCGAAATCTTGTCTTCATCGGCTTCTGCAAGATGTAATTTCTTCTTCGACAAAGCCCAATCCCGATTTGGCCCAATAATCCTAACATATTCACCCTTTTCTAAATATCCGATTTTCTACCAAAATTGGGTGTTAACAGCTTCATAAAATGGGACTATTGGGGTACAATAGTTGGTATTGTAAAAGGGAAATTATTTTTACAAAACTCTGGTTTGGGTGGATGGTTGTATGGACTGGTGCAGTACGCACGAGACTTGGGCCTAGTGTGGGAACCACCCAAATCCTTTAGGACCGAGTCCTTGAGGTAGTCAAACTAAGTTCAACAGTGCGACCACGAGTGCTGGTATGGGCATGCTCTGGTCGAGTACCCTGCAAGTTCTTAGTTTGGGCATCTCGCTTGGTGGAATAGGGAGCGTAGAATCTGTAGCACACAGTGTCACGCAGACTATGAACCTATTGGCGCAAGAGGGGGCCGCTGGCAATGGAGTACCAGCCCAGAGGTGGGAACCTTAGCGGAGATGCCTAAGCTAGGAATGAGTTGGTTAAAGACCTTATGGTGGTTTACTTCGTAAATTACCTCTCGTGGGTAAAGCGTGAAACCTCTGCAGAGTGTAGAACTGTCTAGACAGCTGTGCCCACGGTCAAGTGGAGGCGACGGAGTGCTGCCTCATGGTAGTCTTTCACACTATTGATTTCGAAAGGGCGATTTAAAGTAAAAACACGGCAGGACGTCGTGAGATTTGTTTTGGGCCTTCGCAGCAGGACACTGTGGAGTGACTGTTATTGCAAGGCAAGGGCCATGAGTTGACAGGGCAGTTAGCCCTAAGATATTTAGATTGACATGGCAGGTGCCATGAGTTTATGAGCTTGACATGGCAGGATGCCATGAGATTTTTGTTTGACTCGGCAGTCAGCTTTGAGTCCTGTTACGACATGGCAGGTAGCCATGAGTTGACCTTGGTGGGTTAAAACCGGCAGGTAGCCGGAGTTTCAAAAGAAAAAGATTTATTTTACTATTTTTAACTCTTTTCGACATTTTCAAAGATATAGGAAAATTTGTAAAGTTGCTTTCTACAAAAGAAACCCTAATCTCTCCTTTGATAAGCCCCCATTTACATATGTTAATTTGGCTTGCGAGTATTTGCACATATACTCACCATCACGTTCACTCACGGGGCTGCTCATTCCAACGAGAAGGTTCGGAGTCTCAGAGTTACTACCCGGACGATGTTGAGCCTGGAGACGACGACTTCACCGATGGTGTTTAGGACGTGGATTACTCCAACGCCTAGGATCGTTACTACAGACTTGCCTATGGGATTGTGTTGGAGATTTCTTTTGGATTCTACTATGTGCCCATGCTTCCACAGTTGTATGGCCTGCGTGCCTGACTTTTGTATTATGAGCCTTAATGGCCGCACTCTGATGTAATATTTAATGTTTTAATATGAATGGTTATGATCCAAGTTCTAGGAATTTATGTGTACTAGCTACTGATCCAGGGATTAGTACAGGAAGGCACAGAAGGGGCTCAACTCCTTAAGCGGGTCCCGACACCTACACGCCCTTGGATGCCCGATTTTCTAGTTCGCCTCTGCGCGGCACGGCGTCAACCACGTACCCATCGGCACGTGCATCATAGAAATGAGTCCAAACAAACCATTTAACTTCCCCTGCAAGGAATTAGCTTCACAAATCATCGTCGTCATCTAAAAACAAGCGCATCAAGATCATCTTAAAGCAGTAAGTCACAAGAACTGCCCTGACATGAGTCCGTCGAACACAGTCCGGTGAACCCTGAAATTCACCTAAGGTTTATAATAGATTTCCGGTTTTAAACTTCGCACTCATTTCACCAAATGCATGACAAAGTATTTTAAAATCTCACCAAAATAATACAGCGTCACATATATTCATCACAACACCAGATACCCTCTACATTGTGTCAACAGTAATACGATACTTCTTGAGATTTCTAGACTTTTATATACAGTAGCTTCATAGTACACACTAGTTACTTATCTTCTGTTTGTGCTAATTCTGATGACATCAAATTTGCATTGGTTGTTGTGCATTGCCATTGATTTAACAGTTTGATTTGTCTCATTGACCATCACTATTATTTATAGAGTTTAAGCAATGTTGTGCTCATGCAGCTTTCTAAGAAGGTCAACTTTACCCTATAAACTATTCAGCCAGTGTTTTTCTAAAAGCATCAATTGCAGTAAAAGCTCACGGAAACAGTATTTTTGATATTTTCTATTTGTGTAATTTTTAATGAAAGATCAAGGAACGGTCGGTGATCGAAGTTCCTTGATGGTTTACTTTAAATTTTGGTAACGCTGCATTTGAAACCATATTGCATTATGAAATATTGTGTCCTCAATCCATTCATATGTATGTAATTAGACTTATTTGTAAGCTATTTTAATTCTTATTATATTTTTTCCTTTTAAGTACACATCAGCGACGGGTCCGTCAATAATGACTATGTAAGTGATAGGTCTGGACCCAAACTGTTACCGATAACTATACAACTGAACATATCCACAACTGTATGACGAGGTCCTAGACGTTGTCAAAGTCTTCGTCTTGCACACCAGCGGCGAAGTTCTCCTCTTGGTACTGCTCTCCTTCAGACTTGTAGCTCTGCGGTATCGGAACTTCTCGTTGGATTAAGTAGACCCACAATTGAAACATGAGATTGCGTATATTTAACATACTCACAAGCCATATGACAGATGTAACGTAGGGTCAACAAATGTAAGCCATTTAAGAGAACTTTGCCCAACCTATGCTAGGCCGGCGGTGGCGACGCCTTCTGGCGTTGTTTCAGCCCCTTGGTGGCACCGTTGTGGGTGCTTTCTCGTACTCTGGAAAACCCATGTGTGGACAAGTGACACTGATGACCTCATCGTCGCTTCCTTTATTAAGGTGTCATGGTGGTCTTCTCGTGTTACCAGTGTTCCTCTAGAGTTTCTCATTTAGGTTTCCATATTGTTGCGGCTTATGTGGTGCATTAGTTGTGCCGAGTGAGTTTGCACAATGTTGTTCGGTTTGCCGTCGGTGTTGTTATTGTCGCCTTTGGCTGAGTTGGTCGACTTGCGCAGAGGCGGCATGCTGAGTTGGTTTGCTTTAGACCGAGGTCAAATGCGCGGTTGTAACATTCACGCTACTGTGGGTCTTAGAGCTTTTAGCCGAGCCGTTATATTGCTTTTCTCCTCCTTAATTAGATGAATTGATAAGAGCTCCCGACCATATACGATGTTGCTAAGAAAACAAAAGAAAATTTGCAGTTCCGTGCACAAAATCATGCCTATTGTTCCCATCAAGATTCATGGACCCTGCAATTATAAATAATCATTTGGTTAGATCTAACCTGCTATTTCAATGGATACAAACTGGAATCAGGCCGGAGCCAATACATATGCGATCGATGTTTGGAGCTCCATGCATGTAATTGTGAGCTATACTACTCAAAAGTTTTAAATAACGAATCTGCTGAGGCCTACATATCAAGCCCTCTCGTTGGCTACCGCCTAAATAGAATATAGAATGTTGTATCAAACTTAAGCCCATCTAATTAATTTACACGACTAATTTCAGCTATAAAAAGTATACTATTAGTATTGATTAAACATACTCTCTCAACTAATTTATTTTATAAGACTAGCATAGTTCTTTGAAGTTTTATTTTCAAAGAAAATAATTTAAATTTATGAATTAATATATTTTCCAAGCACATTACATATTATAGCAAATGTACTAAGATAGTACTATATATATATATTCAACAATAGTGTTAGTGCACAATATTTCGATATGTTTACCAAAAAATCGCAGACTGCTTTTTGACGTTCACTTATATATTTGGGGCTTGACCAATTGTAACTCATATTGCTTTTAAAACACTTCAAATATTTTTATTAGCTAGTTATCACTGTGTCCAATATGAACATAATTATATTATTTGTGTGTAATTTTTCTTTATTCCAAAGAACTGCACAACACTTCTATACATATAAACATATATAAAATATAATCTAGCTAATTATTTAGTTTTTGCCACCATCCACAACTTGGCTCAATGCCATATGAATATGCATGAAAAAATGTGACATTTGATCACGGTGAAGTGTCCCACACATGACACCTCCGTAAGGTACGATACTATTATCATTGTTTTTTATTCTGCTATGACATATTTGACTCGATTTGTTACATGAAATAACAATATTTATACAAAATAATTTTCGCAAATAGCCCGCTTTTAATATAATGGTAGGATTATGCTGCAAATGAGTGTGTTATGTGTCACTCCCTCATAATGAAATCTTGGCTCCGCCCCTGCGCCAAGGCACCAGACGTACGGCTGCCTAATTAACAAGCAAAGATAGATATGAGCACACGATATCTCCAGCTTAATTAAATAATTTAGGCGGCCTGAACATTTCAATATATATCGTCGTGTGCGTGTACGCCACGCAAGACCAGAGTCTCCCGGTCGATTGCTCAACCACACCCATCGCGCGCGCGCGTCAGCCATGATCGATTATCTGCGTGACGTGCTGCGCAGTGCTGGTTGTTGAAGGTTAGGAGAGGCAGGGCACCGAAGATGTAGGTACGTACGCGCGTTAGCCGCCCATCCCGCCCACGAGTCACCATGAGTTGGCACCGCATGCACATGCACTTCGCCTGAGCATCGGAGAATGCATCGATCCACCCGTACTGTATTTTTTTTTAGTTCAAAAACTGTTTAAGCTTCCAGGAGCCGAGAAATTACGATTAGGGAAAAGGAGACCTTTGAATGCTTTAAGGAAAAAGAAAACGTTAAGGTTGCGTTTGGTTGGAAGGGAGATTTTAGAAGGGTGAAGTCTAGATGAGGGATTTTTTTTTTTGGGTTTGGTTGCTATGATCAACGGAAGTAGGAGGGATTGAGGGAAGGTAAATCACCATTTGGTTAAGATTCTTGTCACATATTTCTCACTTTCTTTCTCTCCACCTCTCCACACACGCTCTGAGATCTTTCAAAAATTACTACAAGACGACAAAGCATGACATGAGTTTTGGATCAGACAAGTAGAATCGACACTCCCGTTCTAGTAATATTAATATCATTGAAGTGATTGAAAATAAACAATGCTATCAAAATTTCGATCATGCAAAGCTGCAGGGAGCACTGAGCAATGGGGGTATGAGAGCGACTCAGCCCATGGGTTGGACCACACCACAGGCAAAAGTCCTTGCATGACAAGAGAAGGGTGACTGGAATAAGAAAAGGGAACTAGTCTTTGGAGGGAAGACAAGGCTCGTTCCATGTGACTCCACAAAAGAGTACGCGCGCTAGAAAAGACAGCCTGCTTAAAAACGCTAGCTAGCTACTTTTGTAGCCTTATTTAGTTTTGTTGCCTATGCTTGCTCTCCGACGCGCTACGGCAACACCCCCTGCTTGCTTCTTTCTGTTCGACGTGGAGCTCGCTGCCTCCCTACGTACCCTTGCTTAGCGTTCCACTTGTGATCCTGGAGGATTTGGAGAAATGCGTCCGACCATGAAGAAATCCATCTCTATTATATTGAAAGGGGCCGTTCGAGGTTTAGGACTCTAAAGATTGTCAAGATTGATTTTTCACTTGGATATCATTGATATGCAGCAGCATTGCACTACTACTGCACTAGATGTGAAGCCTTCTCTAATGAGTCCCTTCAAAAAGTCACTCCGGTATCATTGATATGCAGTTCTCTAATGAAACCATACCATCTAGCACACAAGGAGACCACTCCATTTAAAAGTTGTCGTGTTCGTCATAAGTGGCAGTTTAAATTTTTTTCTCCTAGTGTTAGACGCCCTTGCATGAGATGGTTTTTGCATTGAAATTTGGAGTAGACTAACTATCGGAAAAATTGGACGCTTGTTCCACAGTTCGTTTCGCATGTTTTCGCAATTCACTTCGTTTGCTTCCACACTATATTTTGCTTGAGACATGCACAAACAACTAGTACAATATGGGCATTGTACCACTAGAATATTTTGAACATTTTACCACTGGAACAAATCAAATGAATTGTATTGCAAAGGACAAAAAAGTATGCTATCTTGGGATTGATATATTGTCAGTTTCGGTTGGAGGACACATGTGGAACTACCCTATGATGACCATGAGGCTCCTATTAGTACATGTTGATGTCTCCTACCGGTACTGACATGCCCCACATAGCAGCCCCCAGCTATTATGTGTGTGTGTGTGTTAAATCTCAATTAATTAAAGACAATTAAAGCCTTATTCTTTTCAGCGTATCGTGCCGTTGATTATTACTGTAGCAAATTTTGTTATTTTTATATGGCATATATGTTGTGATAATTCGTAACGATTTTTCTATGACTTTTAATAGTCCTTCCAAAGATCCTAGAACTATTTTTTTAATTATTTTTTTTATAATCTTTAGACCTCTTTTCGAGTGCTCTTAAATTTGATACAGTATTACACCAACGCAACGATACACTGAAAAGAACAAGGCCTAAATGATATTTAAGGGCTTATTCTTCGCCTTATACCCCTCACTTATTTGAAACATCAAAAAGTTTTAGGGTAGCTCGATGAGCTGAATCCTCTATGTGTGACTTGTATTATAAACTTTTACGGTCATTAGAAAAAAAATGAAACTTATATTTGACTTATTTGATAAGTTATTAAACTTATTTGACTTTGATTTAAAATTTTCAATTTGTTTTTTTCTAATGACAAGTCATATCTAAAAACCTATAATAGAAGTCAAACACGTACAGGGCATTAGGTTCTTTGAGCCAACTTATTTTTTTCTAAGCTTGGAATAAGCTAGCGGCATATGGCGAAGAGAATGAGCCCTCGATCATAGAGCGTTCATTAACTAATTTAATTACAACGTGTGTAATTACAACTAATATATATTACAATATACTTTTATTACAACTAATATATATTACAATAGCTAGCTAGCTACCTATATATAAGTACACAATTCAAAATAACAATTAATTAAATATTGTCACATCGTTACGTTTTGTTTGTCGGGATCTTTTACGTGCATAGCTATTGCTAGCCATAGATTTCGATCCCGATAGTTCACTGGTCCTTAACGATGGGTGCAACCTATTACAAAATGGTTCGTGAGATCTTGTTTTTTGTATTTAGATCTCATCGAATATGAAGCCGATGACTTGTTCTTGGATTGATCTTAGTCGCGCCGACGAGAGTTCGGAATTGTTCCACAAAATATTGAGGCACCTTCCATTAATTAGGTTACCACATAATCAATCATTGAATTTGCATCAGATATAAGAAGTACCTAGGCATCGTTAGACTAGTAATTATATTTACTTACCCCTTTGCCAACTTTTGGCATGTCGTTAGGACCTCTGGTTTGGGTGTACATAAATATACGTAGTGGCCGCATAAATTGTTGTCCGAGGCCATCTCAAGACTTAGGGTGAAAAAAGTTAAATCGCAAAATGGATACAAGCAAATTAAGTCAGCTAACTAAAAATCTAGCATTATGATATGGGTACTCGAGAGGGAATTGCAATATTGAATTCCTCATTGAATTCACCCCTGCTTTTAGCACAGAACCGTACGAAATCTACTACACATGTGATTATGAACTGTACATATTAGTATTTGTTGTAAATTGAAGGAAACAAAATTAGTACATTATTAAAGGAACAATAATTATACCCGTTGAGCATGTGTATCAAGTTTTGGTACTTTTCAACCGGTTTTCTTTTTGAGTCCATAATTGTGCTCTAGCTACGATCTAGCTCAATAATAAGAAAAATCTTAGTGAAATTTTCTTGCATTGGTTTCTTTCTTATATCTAGATGGAGTGGAATAGAGAGAGAATATAAAAAGGCCCTTTGGAATGAAATTGAAGAATATTATACCATTTTCTCTTATCCTCATTTGTCATCTATTTTAGATAAATACGAAGAATCCCCTTACAATAAGGAATATAATTTCAAAGAGGCCTCCTCGCTGTGTTGAGAATATTTTCTTCCAATTTGTCAACGTAGGTAACTAATTAGTTCTAAGATCATCTCCTACCATTTTCTCTTCATTCCATTCCTTTTCTCATTCCCTTTCCCCACATTCTTTTCCTTCATTTTCTACCATTTCCAACAGCATCGCTTTGAAGAAATTTGGGAAGAGAACGAAGAGAGAATTTTCTTTTGAAGGGAATACACAAAGAAATTTCTTTTAAAAAAACCTCGAAGAAATTTTGTTGCAGCATCTCGAGGAATCAGAATATCTTCGCGAAAGGAAAATGGCCTCTGGAGATATACTGTTGGGGATGGTCTAACATCGTGTTATGAAAAAAAGATTATAACAAGGCGGCAGAAAAACATGTATTCAAAGTCATTGGGTAGAAGTATTTTGATTGATAGCTTTCTCCCATTTGCGCCCTATATTGGTCTCTATTTTGACTGGGTGATCTCTACCGGTACGCTTGTTGATAATTAATAAGTTGATGAAGCCTTGGTCGAAAATTTTCTCCCTTCTGCATCTTTGTATCTCCATTATACATAACAAATTAGTTAGGCTTGCATGTAAGTATAGTATAAGGGCGCACATGGTGTTCTTTTTTTTTTTGCAAATAAGTCACTTACAAAGTCTAGCAACTAATCATGGTCACGTCAAGAGCATATGTTTGGTATAGATCATACATGACCTTCCATTCGGAAAAAAGGTTATCCCATAGGGACTACTTAGTACCGGTTCGTAATACGAACCACGGTCCAATAGACATTGAACCGGGACTGTTGTAACTCCCTGTCCCGGTTCGTTTCCAACCGGGACGGATGGGCCGGTATCAAAGGCCAGTTGTGTGGTTGTGTCATGAGCATGCTTCATGCTCACGCACGGGGATACCTTATGCTTGATCATGGAGACAATATCTTTGCCAGCAGGAAGACCATGACTCTACGAATTTAAATCCAGCCACGATGGCCATAATCGACATGCTTTTGGACATAATGTGCGTGTGCCACAGTTTTTTAACGACGAATCCTATTTATCTATAACCTCCCTTTAATAGCGGATAAATGTGACGAGTCGTTGCATGAGTATGACAGTATAAATACCCCATATGTTTGAATGAAAAAAGAGAGTGAACAGAGTTCAACATTGTAAGCATTAATCAATACATCAATAATATACTAGAGTAAGGTTGTTTGTCTAAAAGCCACTCTACGGAAAGGAGTCTGCTTAATCCCTCAATAAAATAATAAGCTCAATAAAAATTGATTCCCAATCATCGACTTTTTTAAGTTTTACATGTGCATACCTCAATCGATCTTAAGAGTTTTGGCTTTTAAAAAACTGGCTCCTTAGGTTCTTTTTTCATGGCACGCACTCTTTTGATCAATCTCCGTGCAGGCTCAGTTTGTTTTTGTTTTTGTTTTTTTGTGTTTTTCCGCTTCGAATTTCCTGGTTTTACCCCTTTTTTAGCGAAGTACGGGACGTCAAGTAATGAGAGAAAAATGTGCAACAGAACATAACCGTTTCATACATCACTGCTGATGAATTGGAAAATAAACAATTAGAAGACAATCATCTTATAGCTATATTCATGTTACTGGTCACAAATATTTAATAATATTTGTTACGAGGTAAAAGCTTATTTCTTTTTTTGTTTTCTTCTTGCTGCTTGTTTAGCATGACAATTGTTTGGTATTTTGCTTTAGTTTTAAGCTTTTTAATAAGTATTTGTAATGACCGCATGAATATCTAGTTGGTGTAAACGCTGAAAGTTTTATCCATTATCAAAAAAATTGTCATATAATGTATCTATAAGTTAAAGTTTTGAAAACTTTAACTCTATATTTTGAACTATTTAGATTATGTTTGTAGTTAGATTTTGAATTTTAGGTCTGTACATCGAAATTACATTTGTAGATTTGTTTGAAGAGTACTGTCATGTAATATTATAATTATAGTGGATTTTATAAATTAATTATACTATATTCAATGGTTAAATTTGTATTTTAAAGTACGTGTTGATATCCAAAACAATAATTATATAGTTGTGATCGGAGTAGCGAGCAAACACCTACCAATAAAGGGAACGGGTGGATTGCTGTTAATTGTTTTTTAGCCCATATCCACCGCTTTCTGTCTTGTTCCGACGCCATTTTCTTGCCTATAAATATACGGCAACCTCCTGCGGAGGACGTGCTGGTGACACTTCCTCACTACCTGAAACGCAACAAGTAATCTTGAGCCACGAAGACATAAATCCCACGCGCATTCTTGATCGGGCACGCAAGCTCGATGATGATCGGAGAAATGGACGCTGATAGGGTTGTAGGATACTTCAGAGGCAAGAGCATCCTGATCACCGGTTCAACTGGATTTCTAGGAAAAGGTATGTGCTAATCACTATGTTCTGCATGAATTTAGTCACTAATCTCATGCAGGTTAGGCCCAATGGCTGATGATCATCTCAGTGGGCTATCTTTGGTGTTTAATGATCTCTTTGTACGTAGTGCTTGTGGAGAAGATACTGAGGGTTCAGCCTGCTGTCAAAAAGCTCCTTCTCCTGGTTCGAGCCACAGACATCGAATCTGCGAAGCATCGGATTCAGACTGAGGTATGATATGTCTCGTCTTCTTTTGTAGTTCTCTGTCCAGTCCAGTCTAAAATTTCCTACCTGAGGGCTGAGGCAAATGTGCCGTCGCAGTCTACTCATTTCTTCCCTTGTTTTTTTCGCATCATAAAAACCATCCAATAAAAGAGAGAAACAAGTATAGAACTCATGAGCAAGAGCAATGTAAACATATTTGGCCGCCGTCTATCCATCGACCACGCTATATGTATTTTTTCGCATACATATGTGATTGCCATATTTCGAATAGCAGGCAACTCATGCAGCACGCATGCAATCACCAAGTCTTGCTCACACAAGACAAGTGGAAAATCAGAAATGACATCAAGAAGTTTATTCTAAAATTCATGAAGGAACTGTTTTTTGCTGTGTATATCGATCTATGACATAGATACTTAAATTACTTCCATTATATATAAAAAAAATGAGTTTTCATATATGGGGTGGAAGCTGCAGGGATCCTTCGAATAGATAAATACATGAGAACGAAACATACTTATGGGAATTGATTGGCAGTAGTCGGTAGATCATAAATAAGGGATGTTAGGTACTTGGTGGCACCCTTCCAAGTATAAGCTAATGGAGATCAATGCTATTGCCACGTAGGCTGTCCAGAAAGAAATTTCAAGAAACTTGCTATGTGGCAACTCAAAAAATAACTCGAGGGTTTTCTAAATTCGGTAAAATGTTTCCTAATAAATACTTCTTACTTAGGAATAATTTAAAATATTTATATTTCTATGTTAAAAGGTCTCTTATGGTGATGGGTGAGTGATTTCACATTTCACTAACACTATCTGACATGAACATCCCTTCACTACGACTGAAATAATCACCCGCCATATGTTATTCCGTAAAATCCCCCTATATGGCCACAAAAATTATCCAATTAATACATATCATTCCATAAAAATCTCCATCTACCTGTACATATATATCATCTACATGTATGTCTCATTTTTTATAAATTCCATTGATAATGCGCACTTGATTAGTATATGTGAATACAGTACAGTAATATTGTTCATAAGTGCTGGTGTTAAACAGTTCAACAATTAGACGACACATCAATACATATGGAATTGTTTATATCGCTCTGCCTGGTCCCTTTCACATGCCATATTGTGCAAACATTGTTTCGGTATCTTCAGGTCACAGGAAGGGAGGTCTTCCAAGTTTTGAAAGAAAAGCATGGAAGGGGTTTTGAAAATTTCATCGAAGAAAAGATCTGTCCATTAGTAGGAGACATCATGTATGAGAACTTTGGACTAGATATTGCCAAGCTGCGAGAATTGTCCAAAGAAATAGATATCATCGTTAATGGAGCTGCAACTACAAATTTCTACGAAAGGTTTGAAGAGTTTTCTCACCACAGAGATTACTAATGTGACATTGATGCATGTTGTTGGCAGGATGGGAAGGACTCCTAAGACTGAAATTTGGATTATTGCTGAAATGTAGATATTTTTTGACGAAAAATGAGACGAAATTTTACTTTTTCAACCTACAGTTAAAATGATAAAAAAAATAGATGGAGCATTGGAGCTCCGTACTCCCGTTACTATGGCTCAAACATGCGACCTTTCCCATGGCTAGCGATGGAGTCTTCCCAGCGGGCTAGGTTAAATGCACTCCTATGCTCATTATGTTACAAATATAGTTTTATTTATAGCTATGTTTGACAAATGATCCAAATTTAGTTTTTTCTCACCCGTTGTAAACATTTACCGGGGGATCATGAGTAAACTAGAATTTTGCCTAAATTTCAGCGAAAAAGCCTTCCAGCTTGGAATAATCTGTTAAACTGTAATGGGTTTGCAGATATGATGTGGCATTCGACGCGAATGTCTTGGGTGCGAAACACATATGTGAATTTGCAAACAAGTGTACCAATCTCAAGATGCTGCTTCATGTTTCCACTGGTGCGCAGCAAATGTGTTATAGGAGTGCATGTTCTATTCACTGTGGTGCCGTACCAGTCTGAATTCTGATGAATGCTGACCTGACTTGGACAGCGTATGTAGCTGGTGAACAAGAGGGACTGATACCAGAGAGATCATTCCGGATGGGCGAAACACTGAAGAAAGGCGCACGCTTGGACATCGAATCCGAGCTAAATCTGATTAAGGAGACCAGGATACAACTGAAGGCAACCTGTTCTTCAGAGAAAGCCGAGAGGAGGACCATGAAGGAGCTTGGCCTCAAAAGGTCAGATCCCCAATGTATCAGATTGCAAAAAAACAGCAGATGCACATTCATGCATCCTAGCTAGTAGTTGACACTGCAAACCTGACATGTACTTTGTTACATTTTTCTGATGTGCATGAAAACTAAATGAATGAAGGGCTAGGAAGTTTGGGTGGCCAAACACCTACGTCTTCACCAAGGCGATGGGGGAGATGATGTTGGGGCACCTCCGAGGCGACCTTCCGGTGGTCATCATCCGGCCGAGCATCATAACCAGCCTCTTGAAGGAGCCATTGCCTGGATGGATGGAGGGAATCAGGTGGCGAAACTGGAAGAACCATTTCCTGCTTCTTCAGGGCAATGCACGGCACGAGAATAAATTTAGAAGCCATAATCATTACTCATTTGCTTGTTGCGCATGCAGGACAATCGACTCGGTGATAATCGGTTATGCCAAGCAGGCCCTGTCGTTCTTCTTGGTCGACCTCAACTTAATCATGGACGTGGTGAGCTGAGAGCATGATCAGTTAACCACTCACTAAACGTGGCTCTAACGAGTGGTTTGGACAGATCCCTGGTGACATGGTGGTAAACGCTATGATGGCGGCCATGGCGGCGCACTCGGAGGAGCAGGAGCAGAGCGTCTACCACGTGGCGTCGTCGCTGCGCAACCCGGCGCCCTACGCGGTGCTGTCGGAGTCGGGCCACCGCTACTTCCAGGAGCACCCGCCGGCGCTGGGGAAGAACGGCGAGCCCGTCCGGCTACGCAGGATGCGCTTCTTCAGCACGGTGCCCCGCCTCCGTGCCTACATGGTCGTCAAGTACAGGCTCCCCCTCGAGGTCAGCGGCGGCCACTCACCCCCACCAAATTCCCTCCCAAGCTAGCTAGCTCGTCGTCGCAGCATCGCGCGTGCTGATGCTGCATGTCGGTGCGGCCAACCTGGCAGATCCTTCGCGTGGTGAACGTCGCGCTCTGCGGCGCCCTCTCGCGGCGCTACCACGAGCTCAGCCGCCAGTACAGATACGTCATGCAGCTCGTCGACCTCTACGCGCCCTACACCTTGTTCAAGGGGTGGTAAGCACAAATCACCAACCTGTTAATTTGGCTCATCCATCTAAGCTCCTGAAATTTGACCCGCCTTTTTTTTTCGGTTAAATTAAATTAGTTATTTTTGACAAACTAAATGGTGTAATACTTTCTAGTATTTTATGAAGCTTGTAATAGTTTTTCTAGCGAAAAGGCTATGGCTCGGCCGTCCGTCGCGACCGGACTCACCTGCGCACGGCATGATTTTTCTTCCCCACCGTGCTCCTGCGCGCCCCGTGCGCTGAGAACGCGATACAAGGGGGGCCCATGTGGGGAGCGGCTGGGACGAGACGAACACTGCCACACCCATGCATGCGGGGGCCCACACGGGGGACGGCTGAGGCAGTTGAGCACTTGAGCGCCGATTTTTTGGGAGAGAGCGGGGAATCCGCGTGTGAGTGGGACCCACGTAATGGCAGTTGCAGATTTTTGGTGCATGGCACGAAGAAGCCCTCTTTTTTAGCGCTTGCACTATTGAAACTTGGAATCCGTACAGTGGAACTTGAATCTTTTCGAAAAAAACTTGTATTTTAACCGAGTTTTATCGGTATTTTAGCCAAGTTTTATCGGTATTTAGCCTGTGTCGAAAGTACTTTCTTCAAGTTACTTCGGTACTACCCAAGTTTCACCGGTTTTTAGCTGAAAATATTAAGTTTCATTAATTATTTTTCAAGTTTCAATAGATATTTTTAAGTTTCATCAACTATTTTTTCAAGTTTTAATAGCTTATTCCCAAGTTCAACAGGTTTCATCCAAGTTTCTTCAAATTTCATCAGATTAATCCAAGTTTTATCAAGTTTCATCCAATGTTCATCAGGTTTCATCTCGCGCTCGCCTTTATCAATACGTAGGCCAATATTCATCAACACACAGCCAAGTTTCACTAGTATATGTGTCAAGTTTCATAGATGGGTTCTCCTAGGTTCACATAAAAAATTAGAAAAAGTGAAAAAAAAATTAAAAAGTATTTAAAATGGGTTGCCCTCGATCTTAGAATATTTATGAAATTTATTCCATGCATTTTGAACAATGTTTGAATTTTATACAAAAATCAGAAGTTTAATAAAAAAAATGATTAACTGCACATCTAGCGAATGTGCACGCGAACGGGGTGGCTGATCGGACGATCGCCGCTGGTCCGGCGCACGCACGTTCGGCGAACGCCCGGACGCTGGCGATCGCCTTTTTCTAGAGTTACTAAAATAATATTTTGTAATTTTTTAAACTCATCCCTATCGAGGAGTCACAACTTTTTTGGATTAACGCTTTAAGGAACTTTAAGGTGAAAAAAAGAGTAGCGCGTAGTCCATTTGGTTCATATATAGTCAAAAACAAAAAAGTTGCTTATCACGATTAACCACATTGAATTTCAAAATTGTGATAAATTTGTCAAACTGGCCGAACATGGCTAGCAATTTTATAAACTAGGCTTCGATAATTAAACTTTGCCAAATCGCTTGTGCCAAGTTGTGGAAACATTGATATGTATTTGCTCGTATATATTTTGAAGCTTCGATGACATGAACACGGAGAGACTGAGGATGGCGATGAACAAGGGGCAGAACAAAAATGAAGCATACTGTTTCGATTTCGATCCCAAGTCCATCGACTGGGCTGACTATTTCTACAGGGTTCACATCCCCGGTGTGCTCAAGTATCTATGTGACTAAGATAAATTGACAACAACTTGTGAACAACGTATCATTTATTATAGCATACACATTTCTTGTAAAAAAAGTGGTCAAATTGACAACAACTTGTGAACAACGTATCATTTATTATAGCATACAGATTTCTTGTCAAAAAAGTGGTCGATGGGTATATTGGTTGGGATGTTGTTTCACGTCTGATGCCC
The DNA here is from genome assembly GCA_005191435.1 of Raddia distichophylla. NCBI lineage: Eukaryota > Viridiplantae > Streptophyta > Magnoliopsida > Poales > Poaceae > Raddia > Raddia distichophylla. The sequence continues at coordinate 765,260 of SPJY01023417.1, forward strand.
TGTATGATTTCTTACATTATTTAGATACAAATAAAGTGTAGTTTTATTTGCTATGCCTTGTTGGATAGGGATGACAGAAAAACCCATGGGTATGGGTATCCACGGGTATACGACCCGATGGGCATAGGTATGAGTCGCAACCTATACATATGGTTTTTTTGGGTTCGGGTACCCGAATTAGTCGGGTTTGGGTACATGTTTAATTTTGCACCCGTGGGTTACCCATGGGTTACCCAATTTCTAACAGATGGGCTATATGTGTGTATATATATATATGTGTGTGTGTGTGTGTGTATATATATAGAGAGAGAGATTTGCTAGCGTGAACTTGAGTGTACGGATCCCTTCGTGAACTTCGACGGGTCGTCCATCCCCTTCCTTGACTGAAACCCTAATCTTCCTCGGCCACGCCCAAACTTGTGTCCCAATCAAAACCCTGGCATCCTCCAATCCGGACCCCTCTTCCGTCTTCTCCTCGACTTAAACCCGGATTGATCAACCCCTCCTTGTAGCTTGGCTTAGCCATTTCCTTCGTTGGTCGACCATTGTCTAACGACCCAAAACCCTAATTTTGGCTGACCTCCATCGAAACCCAAGCCGGTCGAACTTCTGTCTCTCCCGACCGAGACGAGTCCATGGTCCGATCTGTTTACTTGCACCTAGGTCGCAAGCAAACCACTCCTCCATCTTTCAAATACTTTTTCCGTTTATCTCCGTTGATCGAAACCCTAAACCTGATCTTTCTACCTTGCAACCCTGATCGATTGGACTTTAGCCCCTCTTGGCCGACATCCTTCGAAACCGCACCTTTGTCTCAGTGAGCCGAGCCAGTCGTCCACCTATGATCGATTGGCCACACATGTCCGATCCAATCCCCTTTCCCTTCCCTTTCCGTCTTGTTGTCCAAGAACGAAATGATGCCTAACTCCAGAGCCGGTATCGTTGACGACTCCTTAAGCCGACCCCAACCCTAATCCGATCTAAACCTAACCCGATTCCAGACGTCGGCGGAGGCCGATTATGGGCCCAAATCCTAGGCCATACCTCCTTGGTCTCCTTGCAAAAACATCCCTAACCATCTACACATCTATATAAATGTGCAAAACCCCTAGCCCATGCCCTAGCCAAGCCTTGCGCTGCCCAGATGCCTAGTCGCCAGGTCACCGCGCCGTGGGAGTCCAAGCCACCGCCACCACGCCCACCTGTGCCTAGGCGCCTGTTGACACAAAAAGATGGATTTCTGTGAACACACGTGCAGAAGCATCAATCCAGCGATTGCGTCGCAACTAAAACAAGCGTGCCAGTCGATTTGACCTGTAAATCGACAAGGAGAAAATCGTCAGTAATATAGGCCTAATCGGCTTTTCGATACAGCCAGATCAGGTTATTTGTAATCGGCTTTAAAGAATCCGATTATGATATCTATCGGCTTAAGGCCTGATAGAGCAAATAAATTCAAGTATACAATTAAATCTAAACCTTCTATTTCTTTTTGGTGTTTTATGTAACATCAGCAATAAACTTCGCATTCGATATATCGGATCAAATCAAAGAATAGATCGAATAGATTGGTCAGGCCAAGACAGTATTCAAATCTAAAACTAGATGTAAACCAACAGATCGGTTTAAAGTTTAATACTGTTGAAGGTAAATGCAATACTAATCGGCAAACCTCTGTATACGCAAAATCTCAAACAAGGCATATGCAAGATCGATTAAACGAGGCAGTCACATATATCAGATTCAAGAAAAACATACGAGATGCTTGACAATCGGCATTGCAGGATAAACACACATTACAGATCGATTAAATCGAGACAGTGCAATATGCGAGAACACGTTAAAGATCAGTAAATCCCGAGACAGTTTAACATGCTTTGTATACATGAGATCAACATGATGCAGCCATGCATACGAGGTACAAGGAGAGAATCGATTATCCCATCGAGATAGCTCTACCTGCGAGTTGAAGCCTTTCGACGGAGTCGATTGGATTCGAGAAGGTGTTTTAGGTATTGAGTATTGATTTTCTATTCTCGATATCAAAGGTCCTATTTATAGTATTACAAAGTCGATACCGATACGACATATTTCACCGCGTCGCGTCTGATTCAATCGTATTCCCTTCGAAGTCTTGTATTTATCGGAATACTTCAATAATATTTTCCTTTTGCCAACGAAGTACAGTTTTGGATTCAGCCCAATAATTCCGATTTTACCCTTTTACCATATCCAATTCTCCTGCCAAATTTGGGTGTCAACATATGCCCCTAAGTTTGGCAATGGGTATTCTCATTAGCCAAACTTCCAAGTAAAAATCGGATTTCTTCCAAACTGCACTGAAAACATTTCACAGTTTTATCCCCGTAATCTTCGCCTCCGGCCCATTTTGAGAACACGTGTCAGCCCTGCACACCATATGGGCCGAAACAGTAGCGCCGAAATGCGTGGTAAAACCCTAGTTTTTACCACCGCTATAAATAGTCGCCCATTCGCCGTCACTTTCACACTCTCCCACGCACACACGTCTCTTGCATCGGAATTTCCGGAGCTCTCAGGACTTCCAGTGTACAACTAATCACTTTCCAACCCTCAATCGGCATCATGTCTCAGGTACTATTCCAATGCTCAGACACCGAAGCTCTGTACTCTTTGGGGCCAATAGGAGAACAAGATCCATCGGATTTTATAGATCATTCTGTAGCACGTCTCCCCTTATTTGCCAATAAGCTTAGCGCAAACAGTTGGAAATCGGCATTTAGATCTTGGCCTAGCCCGATCAAGGGATATAAGGACTGGCTTATTCGGGTCTACGGCCAAAAACAAGAGCAATGGGATGAACTAGGAATAACCGATGCCATTCTTCTTTCCTTATCTCCACCACCGGCAGATGAACCTTTCATGGTAGCATCGGCTTACTTCTGGTGCGATACAGCAAATGCTTTCCTCTTCCCAAAAGGACCTATTAGCCCTACACTCTTAGATGTAGCGATGCTAACCGGTCTAAGTCCCGATGGCGAGATGCTATCGGCTTTTGATCTCCCCGCTACTCTGAAGCTGGTCCCTGAGAAGAACTTAGGATGGTAACGTTACATCTACACCCACCAGCAGACAGACGATGTTGAAGACGAAGAGCATATCGCCTTTCTGAATATGTGGCTTGATCGGTTTTTCTTCTGTGGGCAATCTCAGAGTCCTAGCAAGGTTTACCAAGGAGTGGCCGAAGCACTGGCATCAGGCCAAAAATTGGCAATCCGTAAATACCTGCTGGGTGCCACCTATCAGATGATGCATGAGATCAGGGAAGGTCTCTGCTCAAAGAAAGCCGACTACTCAGTTGAAAACTTAGGCGGCCCTTTCTAGTTTTATCGGAATGTTCTTGAAACTCCAGATATACAACTCCCTAGGAGAACTGGACTTCAGTCTAGAATTCCCGAATGAAAAGGATTCCGATAGCAATGATCGCCCCTGTAGATCATACGGCGAGATGATATCGGTAAACTGCAACAGAAAACGCCTGAACGAATACGACCTCTCCCATTCCATGGTTGCCTTCTATACAATGTCTGAATTGGAATATGGCGCAGAACAGTTCAACCCGTATACCGATTTGGACAGATACAAAATCCCATCATTTTTTCGATTAGCCAGTACCCTAAAGGGTGAAGCCTTAACGGCTTATAAACAATTCATCTCACCGGGTATCTTCTTTGCTATTCTAAGCACGAGGACTCACGTCAGAAAACCCTCATATGAGTTTTATCATCCGGCAGTGGTATCTCGACAATTTAACCTTGGACAGGAGATACCTGATCTATTCATATACCGACATCTCAATGCCAGAGATGACTTGAACTCTCAATCGGCTTATAGCATTCTATCTGCTGCTCAGTTGGATTTCGAAATGCCGAATGAATTTATAATGTGGTCATCCACTTCTCCAAATTTTGATTTCTGGTGGGAGCGCATCGCCAAGAACATATATGCTACGGAAGGCGGAGCTTCAACCTTAATCGAACGGATCACGGGCCATAAAGAAACTTGTAGACCCAATTGGCCAAAGATCGCTGGTATGGCCGAGCCCCCATCGGAATCGGGAACTAGCAGCTCAAGTAATGCCGATTCCGATACTTCTGATGAAGACAAGGAGGAAAATTCTTCAGAGTCGGGCCCTTCCTCATCAGATTCAGATGATGAAAGGAAAAACTCCCAGATTCAAGCATCGTCTTCTAGCAGCGAGGTTGCTAACTTACGTGCGTTTGCTAACTTATATTATTCTTTTTCCGATCACTGACTTCATATTTATTTCCTTTTCAGAGCGGAGAGAGACGCCGAAGGCTAAGCTCATCGGAGAAGCAGCTGGCCAGCTCCACTCAACAGCGAAGTCTGCATTGGCTTTCGCTCAAAGCTCCTCTCAACAACCCAAAAAGAGAGGTACAATCGGCCTATATCTTATGTCTCTTTCATTCCGATTGCTTAATCATTCAACCAACAGGAAAACCCGAAGGCGAAACTGTCCAAAGGAGGAAGGTGGCTGCCAAGAAGCCACGTCCCCAAAAGGTGCGTACAACTGATACCACCGAATCGGTATGTGACACAGTAAGCACTTGGTTCTTCTTTAAACCTTTACCACATTCTGTCGGCTTTTCGCTTATCGGGATTTGTATTTTAGGACACTTCTCCCGTCCAGAAAAAGAAGGACGCGATGCCTGCTCCTCCTCCGGCTTCGCAAACACCTCCGGCTTTCAACCCACAAGACGTAATCGGATTTCCTTTTCTTTAATCCATGCAATTTTTAAAATCCGATTTCTTGTACCTTATGCAATTTTCGTCCAGTACATGTTTCAACCTCGCAGCCCAGTCCGGGCAGTGGTGTCCACGCAGGTCATCACCTATGACGGCAAGGAAACCGACGAGCTGAATTTTGATCCTTCGAGCATGGACTGGCTCGATGATGAGCTAGACTTCCTATCTTCACCGATTAGGACTTTGTCTCCCCCAGCCATCGTTATCGAGTCTCCTGCTGCAGCTCCAAAGAAAAATCGTCTTTCCCCGGACACCCTGGCCAAACTCAAGCAGATGTGGGAACTGTTTGGCAACGAGTCGGCTTTCCTAGCCAATCCTTCCGTATTAAGGGAGATTGCCGATTCGATCAAGGAAGTTCTCCTAGAGCAAGTTGTTTCGGCTATCGAAAAGGCGCTGCCCCTAGGGGAAAAGAAAACCGATTTTTATGCTGCATTGGATCGGTTGCACCAACGAGAAGTGCTCAAAGATGCTGAGGCGGAACTGAAGGGGCTGATCCAGGACGCTAACGCCCAAAATGACAAGCTCATCCAATTGAAGCACGAGGCGGAATCGGCAAAACTCGCTGCTTCCAAAGCAGTTTCAAGGGTCAAGACCCTGGAACTGGAGAAAGCAAGGAAAGCCGAAGCCGATGCTCGCTCAAGCTTCAAGGAAACCAAGTCAGCAGCCAAGGAGCAATACAGCATAGTAAAGGCTTGCGGTCTGGCAGTTATAGAAGCCAGGAAGAAAATCTCGATCATACCTGGATCGGTCGAAGAAGACACCGGTACTGTCGACTAGGTTCGGGACACAATGACAAGTGCTGCCGCCGCCATTTTTGAATTCTGCGAATAATTGGCCTGCGAGCCAAAATTTTAAAAACTTTGCTCATGTGTGGATCGGTTTTATACCGATTATAAAACTATGTTTTATCCTGCCCCTTGGGCGCAAACAGTTAAGGCCTTCGTGCCTTTGTAATAACTTGATTTTTATTCAATCGCTTTCACCTCATTGTCTTGATCTATAGGCGATTCCTTAAAATCGGCTTTGGCTCAACAGCAACGTGTTGAGTAACGTTGCATTGCCCATCGGATAGACTATAGATGATTCTCTAGAATCGGCTTTTGTTCAACAGCAACGCATTGGCAAATTTCCAACATCGATACACAAGTGTTAAACAATCCTTTGACCTATAGGCGATTGACAGAATCGGCTTTTAATAAATCTCAAGTCAAGCTCCAACCCAAACGCTAGGATAATATTTCTTTAGATACTTGGCGTTAATTGCTTTACCGAAAACTTCACCATCAAGCGTCTCCAAGATATATGCATTTCCAGGGATAATCCGATTGATCTTGAACGGTCCTTCCCAATTTGGAGACCATTTTCCGTACTTAGGATCTCTAGAACCAATAGGTAAAAACGTCTTCCATACAAGCTCTCGTAATTCAAAAGTTTTCGGTACCACCTTCTTATTATAATGTCTGGCGACTCTTTGCTTATCCCGTTCAATGTGCTCCAGAGCCTTCAACCGAACCGCCACCATATCATCCAGCTTATCTACCATCAAAGTCTTGTAGTCATCGGCTTTTACGTTATTTTGTTCTTCAACTCTCGTGGATCCGATGATTGCTTCAACTGGTAGAACAGCTTTCTGACCATAAACCAACTCAAATGGTGATACCTTCGTAGCTCCATGCCTAGCAATCCAATACGCCCATAATGCATCCGCCAGAGTATTATGCCAACCCCGCGGCCTTTCATCGATTTTTCGCTTGATCAGCTTTATAGCGCTTTTATTTGAAGACTCTGCTTGGCCATTGGCTTGAGCATAATACGGCGAGGAGTTAATCGTCGTGATTCCCAAGCTTCGAGCATAATCCTGAAATGCCTCTGACATAAATACCGATGCCTGGTCCGTAGTAATTGTCTGAGGAATCCCGAATCGGTAAATTATGTGCTCTTTGACAAAGTCGATCGCTTCAGTAGCAGTTACTTTCTTCAACGGTACAGCTTCAACCCACTTAGTGAAATAATCCGTTGCTACCAAAATATACCGATGCCCCTTGGACGAGGAAGGAAATATTTCTCCGATCATATCAATTCCCCATCCCTTGAAAGGCCACGGTTTCACGATCGGATGCAAAATAGACGCAGGCGCATGCTGAATATTTTCGAACTTCTGGCAATCTTTGCAATCCTTGTAATATTTAAAACAATCTTCCACCATCGCCGGCCAGAAATATCCTACGCGCTTCAGCATCCACCTCATCTTATATGATGACTGATGTAATCCACATAACCCTTCATGAATTTCTCCGATTGCAACTTTAGCTTCCTCTTCATTCAGGCACTTAAGCAATAAACCATCAAAACTTCGATAGTATAACTTGTCAGCGATTAATACATACCTTTGAGCTCTCCTTTTAAGCTTCCTATCGGCTTTCCCCTGAGGATCTTTAAGATAGCCGATAATCTCTGCCTGCCATCCTATTGGAACAGGATTTACAATTGGAATAATCTCTAACTCCATGATCGGTAATTTATATCCTGATGCTTCTTGAGCTAAATCATTGGCTTCATAATTCTGTTCCCTCGAAATATGATGAATCGTGAATATACTAAAATACTTAGCCAAATCAGAAGCTTTCTCCAAATATTCCCGAAGTAACTCACTATGACATTCATATTTACCGATCATTTGGAACACCACCAATTGTGAATCTCCAAACACCTCCACGGCAATAGCACCAGCTTGGATCAACCACTCCAATCCCTGAATCAAAACTTCGTACTCCACTTGATTGTTGGTTAATCCAAAATCTATTGTAACACTGAATCGGTAAGGGACACCACCAGGAGAAACAATAAAAATACCGATTCCACATCCCTTCTGACAAACCGATCCATCGAAGAACATTACCCAAGGCAAAAGAATCGAGAGATTAATGTCTTGATGGTGCGTGATGAAATCGGCTAACACCTGCCCCTTGACAGCTCTTGGAGATTCATATGTCAGGTCGAACTCGATGAGAGTATATGCCCACTTCCCTAGACGGCCTTTGATAATCGAAGCATTAAGCATATACTTGACAACATCGGTTTGGCAAACTACTTTGCACTCAGCACCCAATAGATAATGCCTCAACTTGGTATAGGCTAAATACAAGCACAGGCAATACCTTTCCACTATTGTGTATCGGGTTTCCGGATCCAATAGCTTTCTGCTCAAATAGAAAATTGCATGTTCCTTACCATCGATTTCTTGGACCAGAACTGCCCCTATCGTTTTATCCGATACCAATAGATATAAATTAAATGGCAGTCTTTCCTTTGGAGCAACCAGAACAGGTGGATTAACTAGATATTCCTTAATATTATCAAATGCCTTCTGTTGCTCTGGTCCCCAAATAAACTTATCGGAATTTTTCAATTTAAGCAATAGAGAAAACGGTATGATCCTTTCCGATAAATTCGAAAAAAATCTCCTCAAATAGTTAATCTTACCGATGAGCTCTTGTAGACGAACCTTTGAATCAGGAGGCCTAGTATTGAGGATCGCCTTTACTCTATCGGGATGAACTTCGATTCCTCTCTGATGCACCATAAATCCCAAGAATTTGCCGGCCGATACTCCAAAAGCACACTTCTTCGGATTCATCCTCATGCCATATTTCCTAAATCGATCCAATACCGTCACGATATCAGCCAAGTGTTGCTCTTCTTCTTGGGATTTGATTACTACGTCATCAATATAGATTTCAACCAGTTTTTCGATTAGGTCATGGCATATCAGGTTCATCCCTCTCTGATAGGTAGCCCCCGCGCTGATCAGGCCAAAAGTCATCACGACCCATTCAAACAAGCCGATAGCTCCAGGACACCTAAACGCAGTTTTGTTCACGTCTTCTTTGGCCATAAAGATCTGATTGTAACACGCATTGCCATCCAGGAAACTGATAATCCGATTCCCCGAAGCAGCGTTAATCAACCGATCGGCAATCGGCATCGGATATTCGTCCTTGTACGATGCTTTGTTCAGATCTCGAAAGTCAATGCATACCCGAATTTTATCAGAATCTTTCTTACCTACTGGCACAATGTTAGAAATCCAATCGGCATATTTGCATGGCCGAATAAACTTCGCGTCTAATAATCTCTGAATTTCGGCCTTCACTTGGTCATAGATTTTCCAAATGATCCTCCTCGGTGACCGCTTGACTGGCCGAAATCCGGGCTTCATCTTTATCTTATGTTCAACTATAGATCGATCTAGACCAGGCATCTCATGATATTCCCAGGCAAAACAATCAACCCGATCTTTGAGTATCTGGATAAGCCGATCTTTATATTCCCGCGGCAACTGTTTACTGATGTAAGTGGGCCTCTCTTTACCATCAGTTCCAATATCGACTTTTTCAAGTTCATCAGCCGATATGAATCCTTGGCCCATCTTATATTCTACTTCCTCTAGTGCCGCGGTTCCCATAAAAAACCCTCGTGCCCTTGAGTTACCGATTGTGCTCCCAATGTCGTTAGCCTAAAGCCAGATTTACTAAAACTCAGAAAATCACAATCCTCCAAGGGTTTTCCCGATAATGCCTCTAGATTGTCATGTATTTCGGCACAATCGGTTTCTGCGGTCAGAGACTCTCCTTTGACCACTTCTATCTGGTC
>SPJY01023417.1:781670-794628 GCA_005191435.1 Raddia distichophylla
TTATCGGTAGCTTGTATTCGTCTGGAATCAGTTTAGGTTCTAACTCATATACTGTAAGAGCCAGGCATTGAACCTAAATCAACTTCTTTTTTGGTACTGAGGAAGATTGATTAGAAATAGTAGCAGACGTGGTGTCTGAGACTAGGACTAACTCGGTTTACACCCGGGCCCACGTATATGTGGTAGGTGGTAGGTGGTGACAGCCCTATCCATCCGTAGATACTAAGTATCTCGTGCGTAACCCACAGCGTCCGGCTTTGGACCAGTAGAGCCAAATCGGAACGATAATAACCATTCGGGATTCCAATTCAGGATAGCGGGTGGTAGTGAGTGTCCGAGCTCCGACAACGAATATTAAGTGAACCACTGATCGTTATTGCCCAAGCTCTCTCAATAAACTGAATCACACAACATTTACGAACTTATTAAACTCGTCTCGTTGTCCTCCCAACTGTCTAACCTGATTGTCGTAGCACTCTACTCTGTGTGTGTGTGTGTGTCACCGGTCTATTTATCGTATCGTATTTACCCCTTAGCTAGTTGGTTGGTATCTAAATAATATAGATATTAGAATTATCTTTCACCCTCGTTCCCTGTGGATTCGATACCTTGGAATACTCCTAGGTGAAAACTACAAGCGACATTCGTCCGCTTGCGGATTAATTTCTAAGAGCATAAGAATCGCCAATAGGGAGTTTCTGCGTCTCAAATCGGATCTCCCTTCGGGTTCAGGAACTCTGCTATAACTTTCGCGCATGCCTTCCCCGATCTCGGGACAGGAGGTGACCAAGTTGAGAATCTACTTCAGAAGCCAATCGGAGCAATCCGATTGGATCTAATTACGTTTGTGGGTGTCATCAATGGTGGTCAACCTCTTAGACAGAGTGAGCAGGTCAGCCTCTCCCACTCGGATTATGAGTCGGATGAGAGCACAAAAGTTTGCAACTATAACGAAGTCCTTGTCCTCGGCGCCAGCGATCCCCACTCGTTTTCTCATCGCGTCGGGGATGAAGCAGCCGCCACTGTGGCGGTCGATGATGATCAACACCACGCAGAAGATCAGAAGCGCATGCGCCATCTTCGAATCCAAGGCCGCAACGTCCAAAACGAATTGCAGGTGGTGATGCTGAGGGAGCATGAAGTTTACACCACCCCGCAAGCCAACATCATCGCTTCGAAGACCGTTTTGGAGACCATGGCTCCCCAACTCCCTGAGGGCAGCCCGCTCATTCAAACCTTGGACCGAGCAACGGCCATGGTTGAGATGGTCGCGATCCAGCAGAACAACATGCACCCGGCTCCAACTACGCCAATGACGGCAAACAGTCAGTCCGCTCGTAACCGAGCAGGGCGCGTGCATCCGCCGCCGGAGGATCACATAGATTGGCAGGCCATGACCTCCGCCAAAACATAGAAGCAAGGAGGAAGGAACGTGCCGATAGCGAGCGAGCTTCCCGCAGCCATCGCAGCCAGCGCGACGACGACCACGCCGAGAGCACCGTTAGTCGGCATGACCATCATGGCAGGCATCCTCGTCAAGGCCAACGTTACGAACGCCGCAACAGATCTTCGTGGCACCAACAGTCACGCCCCTTGGAAGGAATTCGGGCATACACCCCATATCTCTGCCGACTGGTTTGGCCGGATGTCTTCAACATCAAAGGCATCGACAAGTTCGATGGCGAGTGGGACCCAAAGAACTTGCTACCGGTCTATGTCCTGGCAGTCAGCGTGGCAGTAGGTGATCAGAACGTCATGGCGAATTATTTGTCGGTCGCTCTGACCCCAACTGCCCAAACTTGGCTAATGGGGCTTCCAGAGAATTTCATTAAATCTTGGGGACGATCTCCAGGAGCAATTCATTGCCAACTTTCAAGGGACCTATCAAAGACCCGCCGAGAGGTGGGAGATAGGCCAATTACATCGTCGGAAGAGTGAGACTCTCTGTGAATTCATTAAACATGTTAGGAAGAAGAAGAATGAGATTCGGGATGTTTCGGAACAAACCGTCATCGATACCTTTTTTGCTGGATGCAAGTCCGAAGAGCTGATTAGGCAGATGACCCGGGACCCCCCGAGGACACTCAAGGCAATGTTCACCATGGCGGATCAAGAAACCAACGCTGAAGAGGCCATCCTCAACCATCGAGGCAGTCACGACGGAGGATCCAAGAAGAAGCCAAATGATGAACCGGGCAAGCTAAAGGGAAAGAAGCGCAAGGGGGACGATATGGTCACAAACGTGGATCGCAAACGGCCTAAGCCCCCCAACGACAACGACTACAACAAAGTCATGGAGGCAGTGTGTCCCTTCCACCCTCGTGGGAAACATGCTACAAAATATTGCCTCATCCTGCAAAAATTCGCGGACAATTCCAAGCAGTCGACGGCCAAGGGAGGCCACGGCAAGAACTGGATGCGGACTATCAAGATGCGGAACGCGAGATTAGCTACATATTCTTGGGGTTAGATGCGTATGAGTTCAAGTGGAAGCAAAAGCTAACCACTTGGGAAATCAACGCAATCTTGCTCGCGACCCCAAAATATCTATGTTGGTCAAAAGTTCCAATCACCTTTGATCGGTCGGACCACCCAGATTGGATACTCTTCCCTGGGAGATACCCTCTGGTTCTTGATCCAGTCGTTCGAGGAAACAAACACAAAAGGGTCTTGGTTGGCGGGAGCGGGATAAACGTCATTTTCGTCAAAACCCTTGACCAGATGAGGATTCCACGTTCCGAGTTGAGTCAAGGGTCATTCTCTTTCCATGGGGTGATCCCCGGGACATCCGCTGTTCGACTCGGGCAGATTTCATTGCCCGTCACGTTCGGGACGAAAGAAAACTGTCGAACGAAAACCTTTAGCTTCGAGGTGGCCGATTTCAAAATGGCGTATCATGCCATTTTGGGAAGGCCTAGTATCGCCAAGTTCATGGAGGTACCCAATTACACATATCTCTTAATGAAGATGCCGGGGCCAAACGGCATAATCGCAATTCCCGGTGATGTGAAACAATCCTTGATCTGCGACAGCGAGAGCTGCGAGCTAGCGCAGGCCTTGGATACCTCGGCCGAGATGGAGAAGATTCGACAAGCGTTCGCCTCGCTCCAGGATGAGGGGGACATACCGGCCAAGAAACAAGCCAAGACCTCCGTCTAGTCGGCTGAGGAAACCAAGAAGATATCGTTGGACCCGTCTGATGCGACCAAAATGGCCGTGATGAGGACATGGCTCGACAATAAATAGGAAGACGCGCTCATCACTTTCCTTTCGGACTCCCACGTATCAACAAAGTTGTGGATTCCACTGCTCGATGCGAGCTCCTATGTTTCTTAGACGCTTACTCAGGCTATCATCAGATCAGTTCGAGGGAGGAAGGCTGCATCAAGACGTCGTTCATCACACCTTTTGGTGCGTTCTGCTACATCAAAATGTCGTTCGGGCTGAAAAACGTTGGCGCCACCTATCAGCGCACCATACAGTGGTGTTTTCACACTCAGCTCGATTGAAGAATCATGCCAAACCAGACCTCATCTCGGATCTAGCCAAGACGTTCGAGAGCCTAAGGACGTACAGGATGAAGATTATTCCCAAAAAATGCTTCTTCGGAGTCCCATCGGGAAAATTGCTCGGCTTCATCATATCTCATCGAGGCATCGAGGATAATCCGGAGAAAATCAACACAATCATGAAGATGAAGCCCTAGACCATTTGAAAGGATATGCAGGAGCTCCCTGGAAGCATTATGGCACTCAGCCGGTTCGTCTCTCGACTGGGGGAACGCGACATGCATTTCTTTAAGCTTCTTCGCTGACAGAACAACTTCCAGTGGACAGCGGAAGCACAAGAGGTCTTCGAAGACTTAAAATGGTTTCTCACTACATCTCTGGTACTGGTCCCACCCATGCCCCAAGAACCTCTCATCTTTTGCATTAGTGCATGACTCATGTAGTCAGCAACGCATTGATTGTGGAATGGGAAGAGAAGGATTCTTCTCAGAAGACCCAGCGCGTTGATTGTGGAACGGGTTTGAGGTATTGAGCGACTCCAAAATACGATATCCACATGTTCAGAAGCTTTTGTACACCGTGCTCATCACATCACGAAAGCTCAAGCATTATTTCCAAGATCACGAAATTCCGATGGTCACATCCTTTCCGCTCGCAGATATACTCCACAATCGGGAAGCCACCGGGAGAATCACGAAGTGGGCCGTTGAGCTTGGAGCCTTTGAGCTAAAGTTCAAGCCTCGACTAGCCATCAAATCTGAAGCACTTGCTGATTTTGTCGTGGAGTGGACGGAGTCCCAAACCCTAGCAGTCAATGAGAATCTTGAGTATTGGACAATGTATTTTGACGGTTCACTCATGCTCAGCGAGCGGGGGCTGGGATTTTGCTCATATCTCTAACAAGCAAGAAGCTAAGATACATACTTCAGATCCTGTTTCCAGTCAGCAACAATGCCGCTGAGTACGAGGTACTCATCCATGGGCTTCGCATCGCCATATCACTTGGCATCCAGTGGTTAATGTTCGCGGGGATTCTCAGCTCATGTACAACCAAGTGCAAAAGTAGTGATCTTGTATCGACGGTAACATGGCCGTGTACTGTCAAGAAGCTAGGATGTTGAAAGACAAGTTCGACGGCTTGGAGCTAACACATGTGATCCACCGTGACAATGAAGCAGCAGATGAGCTATCACGTATGGGATCCGGTCGAGCACAACTGCCGGCGGGCGTTTTCGTTGAAGAATTGCGCAAGCCTTCTATGAAACCGCCAGCCCCGTAAGATGAACAACAAGAAGGTCAAGCAGAAGGGGATGTTCAGTCCATCAACCCTGGGTTGACGCAGCCATATTTGGATTATATTCTCATGGATGAGCTGCCAGAAGGTCAGAGAATACCCGAGTGCATAACGCGTCGAAGCAAAAATTACAACATAGTAGGGGATGAGCTTTTTCGCAAAAGCAGTTCCGGGGTATTAAGACGTTGCATATCTGAGCAAAAAGCAAGGATCTATTAAGCAACATCCACTCTGGGGGGAGCGGACATCACGCGGCGGCGAGTTCCCTCGTAAGGAAAGCTTATCGGTAAGGGTTCTTCTGGCCAACTGCTGTGACGAACGTGGAAGATATAGTACGCAAATGTGAGGGTTGCTAATTCTTCGCACGACAGATTCTTATGCCGGCTCTGGATCTGCAAACCATACCGATCACCTGGCCATTTGCCGTCTGGAATCTCGACATGGTGGGTCCCCTCAAGCGAGCACAAGGTGGATTCACTCATCTCTTCGTCGCCACTGATAAGTTTACAAAGTGGGTTGAGGCGAAGATGGTTGTTGACATCACGGCAACCAAGATACGCAAGTTCTTCCAAGATATCGTCGTTCGCTTTGGTGTGCCCAATCGGATCATCACCGACAATGGCGTTCAGTTCAAGAGCAGCGAGTTTCAAGATTAGGGCGAGGAGTTGGGTATCAAAATCTGTTACGCATCGGTGGCGCACCCTCGAAGCACCGGGCAGGTGGAGCATGCCAATGGAATGATTCTACAAGGACTCAAAGCAAAGATCTTCGATCGCCTCAAACCGTACGCCACATGCTTGGTCACGGAGTTGCCTTCGGTTCTCTGGGGACTCAGAACGATCCCAAGTCAAGCGACCGGGCAGACACCCTTCTTCCTACTATATGGCTCGGAAGCAGTTCTCCCGACTGAGTTAAAATTCCGGTCTCCGCGAGTTCAAAATTATGAAGATAACCAGTCGGTAGAAGGAAGATTCGAAGATCTTGATCAACTTGAAGAGGCGAGGGAAGAAGGAAAGGTATATGCCCTAGATCAATCATAGTGTTGATTGTACCACGTCATTGTCCATTGGATACGACTTGATTGTGAAACACATTGTTAAGGGACATTATTCTAAACGGGTCCCTGATCCATATCATTACGAGTAGCGGTTATGATTTGATCAGCATACGTATTGGTTGATGATAATGTTTTACATACCATGGATATAGAGATATCGAACCAATATTATGAACGCATGTTGGAGAACATGGGCAGTCGGATAGACCTACTCCGAGACGCTGTGAGTTGTTATCTCTTATAGCGCCATCATCGTATAGTCTCGAGTGGTACGCCTATATGGTCCTTAGACCTGAGATTGTCATGGATGCCTAGCATGTTGACTCGTATACTTTGGTATCATCAAACGCTACACCGTAACAGGGTAGTTATAAAGGTGACTACTGGGTATGCCATGATACATAGGCAGGGGTGTGATAATCAAGATGGAATTTGCCCCTCCTCGATAACAGGAGAGATACCTCTGGGCCCCTCGTGTGGATGGATAGGGAAAGCGCACGGCTGTGCTAATATGACTAAAGAGTTAGTCATGGTATGTATCCATTCCACTGCCGAGTGAAGTGGTCGAGCTATCAACATGGGTGGCACGCATCTCGCCTTGAGGTTGATTGGTATCGGGAGGCAAAGGGATCGGTAACTGAGTGTATCAAGGTTAAGCAGAATATTGATTCTGTGCATTCGGGGGTCAATGCGTACGGCTAGGTGCTGCTGTTGATCGGTGGATTGGAAATAGGTTTCCGGATCCTTGGCCAACTTGCACTGAACCTAATGGGTCACACACTTACTGAGTTCGAACTGTTTAACGGGTTTGTGTGTGGATATGATCTACGTAAGGAAATAGAACCCTAGCGGGCCAAAGCCCAATAGCGTGACTATATAAGGAGAGGCATAAGGGCGGCGTTATAAGATGAGTTGAGCCCTCACCACGCCTAGCTGTCACGCGCCCCTCCTGCTCTCCAGAAACCCTAGTCGCACGGCGAGGTGCTAGCACACCCCGTGAGGCGTTCCTGCTCAGTACGTGTGGATACCGCTAGAGGCGCTGCCATACGCGGACGCGCTTTTCGGTTGGATTGTGGGCGAGCACAGGTGAGACATTGGCGAGCACTTGACGAGCACCCGGTGAGCACTCGGCGAACACCGGAAAGCACTCGGTAAGCACAGGCGAGCACTCGGTGGTGATCTGGACGACTACATCTATTTTCTCTACGCACGAGAAACTGCTTCGGCAACATCTGCGCGTCAAGGGTAACGATTTGTGATCCTCCACTCACATGTGCTCCTGGGTGATTCAAGGTAGAAAATTTTGATTTTGCGCTCCCGTAGCCTACCTGTTTCCCAGCAAAGAAGCAATGATCAATTCAGTTGGCCAAATAGCAATAGGGCCTACGTCGCGATCATCAACGCAATGTACGGGGCCGTGCGTTCTCCAAGGGAAACCTGGTCCTTCGAAGGAATGAGAACCATGAGCATAAACTCTCGCCATCCTAGGAAGACCCCTATGTGATTGATGACGTGACTCGCCCGGGGCTTATTAACTTAAGCGCGACGATGGTCGGTCGTCTCTAACACCTGGAATATTGAACAGCTATGTCATTTTTATTCTTTAATCTTGTATTCGAGTTTTTGTGTATTAAAGGCTCGTTTGACTTCCTTCTTAGTCGTATACGACTGTTGGCAATTCTTACGCTATTAGAAATAATCAGCAAGAGGACGGATATCGCTTGTAGTTTTCACCCGGGAGTATTCCAGAGTAACGAATCCATAGGGAACGAGAGAGAAGGATAATTCTAATATCTATATTATTTAAGATACCAGCCAGCTAGTTAACGGGGGTAAGGATAAGATAATAATATAATTAGACTGGATACACACAGGAGTATAAAAAGATAAATTAGGCAGATAGTTGGGAGGACAACGAGAAGAGTATAAAGTCCCTTAATAGTGCAATCAATTATCAGGTTGAGCTAGTAGATATGAGTTTGGAGGTTTGTTTTAAGAACTTCGTTGGAGCTCGGTCGATTCACTACCACCCGCTATCAGTTAAGAACACCGAATGGTTATGATCATCCCCGATTGGGCCCTACTGGTCCAATTCCTAACGCGGTGGATTACGCGTGAGATAAATCTCAGATGGATAAGGTATCACCACGTACCACCTACCACAAAGTACGTTGGAATGGGTGTAAACCAAGTAAAAGATAATCTCAGACACCACGTCTGCTACTAAATCCGATCACTCCTCCCCGGATCCTAGGAAGGCGATCCAAGTTCAATACTTAGGCTATTTTAAGCATATGAGAATGAATCCAGACTCGGAACTAGATGAACTTAATCAACCGCTCTAATAATTATGGCGGTTGATCCTAGCGCTCGTTTTCTTCTAGCATGCTTCTTTGGTGGTGTAGATTACTTCCCCAAGTCGGTTATGGCAGTTAGAGCCGGTAGAATTGGCTTTCTCAAGAGCCAAGTCACCCAATTGTGAAGCAACTATGGCCATTTGATCAAACTGACGCATATGGATGCTTGAGATTACTCATTGGTACGTTTCTTGGCAAGTGGGAGAAGTTGGGGCCGGTTCGGTGCAAAGGCCAGGTAGGCCGACCTAGGGTAGGTCGGTCGACCGCCTCCTGTGTCAGGTTAAGCTCTGGCTTCTCTCCACTTTATTCCTGAGGACAAAATCTCACCAAAACTTGTGGAAATTTATTAGTTTAAATAAAATGCAAAGATAAATCTTGATTTTGTCCAAATTACCGGAATGTTGGCGTATGTCGACATATGAAATTGGACATTAACGACTGCAAACAAAAACTAATCAGTAAGTTGAGGGCTACACTAAATAGTGTGCGGCTTAGCCACACCCTATCATAAAGTTGTTTTCACCTTATATACGATTGTTGAATTTGAGTATCATGAAATTCTAAGTAGTGGCGTCTTGATTCGTAAACAGCATGTACCTAGGGAGAGAGCCAAGCGCCAATTCCTTGCACTCGGTGACTACACCAGCCGTGGAAAGGTGTTACACAAAAAGTAAAATAAATAAGTATTCGGATAAATGGCATGAGTAATATGGGGGATCAATGATTACATCACAAGATTGTTTTGTCGAAGAAGTTTCTCTATAAATCCAAGTTCTCTAACAAAGCGGCAGAAGTCTCCTTAACTTTTGCCATGCGGGCTGAGGCTTCTTCCTCGGAGCAGGCGAATCCCTCCTTTACGGCGTCAAGGTCAACTCCAGGATAATGCGACCTCAGGATAACCAATGCCTGGTTGGTATAGGTCGTTGCAGATTCCTTCACGAGAGTTTTCAGCTGTTCGGGAGCATTTTATTGTTGAGCCATCACATCATCTGCGTTGACAGGGCACTCCTCTTCGGGATGAAGTAATTGGAGTACCGGTGCAGCTTCCCTCAGAGTCCTGTTGCACAGCTCGATGGCGGACTTCACCTTCTTATCAAAGACCTTGAATTGTGCCTTGGTTTTTATTTGATAGGCTGCAAATCAGTCGGGCCAGATGACACATTTGTGACACAAGAAGACCTGTGTAATGGAAAGCTTGGATTGGAAGGCTTGCCTTTTAATTCCTGAGCCGCCTTCTCGGCCTGAATGTTTGTAAGAAAAGTTTCTCCCTCTAGAGTCTTCTGCTTCTCCTCCAGAGCTTTCTGCTTTTCCTCCAGAGTCTTATGCTTTTCCTCCAGTGCATATTAGTTTGGCTAACTCTAACGCCATGACGATGATTGTAATATGTTTATGTTCATGTGCTTATGATAACATTGATTATTGTTTCCCTGAATAAATGCCACGACTTTGTTCATTGGGTATGACTTGATTGTGAAACACATTGTTATATTGACGTTATTCTAAACGGGTCCCAACACTATTATAGTGACGTTATTCTAAACGGCTACTTGATCCATATCATTATGAGGAGTGGTGATGATTTCATTAGCTCATGTATTGGTTAGTGATAATGTTTCACATATCATAGATATGGAGATATTGAACCAATAATGTGGACACATGTTGGAGAACATGGGTAGTCAGACATACCCACTCCAAAACGCAGTGAGATTATTATCTTCGAAAGTGCCATCAGCGTATAGTACTCGAGTGGTACACGTATATATCCTTAAACCAGAGATCATCGATGCCTAGCATGTAGGCTTGCATACTTTGATGTCATCAAACGCTACACCATAATAGATTAGTTATAAAGGTGACTACTGGGTATGCCACGATACATAACCAAGGATGTGATGATCGAGGTGGAATTCGCACCTCCAAGATAACGTGAAAGATACCTCTGAGCCTGTTGTGTTGATGGATACGGAAAGCGCACGGTCGTGCTAATGTGACTAAGAAGTTAGTAATGGTTTGTATCAATCACACTGACGAGTGAAGTGGTTGAGCAATCAACAAGGGTGGCACGCATCTCTCCATGATCTTGACTGATATCACGTTGCAAAGGGATCAGTATGTGAGTGTATCGAGGTTCAACCGAATATTGATTCTGTGCATTCGGGGGTCAATACTTACTGTTAGGTACGCCTGTCGATCTGTGGATTCAAGCGGGTTTCCGGATCCACAGTCGACTTGCACTGCACCTAATGGGTCGCAAACTTAACGGGTTGAAACTGTTTAACTGGTTTATGCGTGGATATGATCCACGTGTGAGATGAATCCTATAACATACCCAAAATTTCCATCTTTTGCCTGAAAAGTTTTCAAGAAAATCATCATTCAAGTCCCTAAAAGTTACTCTACATTTTCCTAGCATTTTTCAAATACATTTCCTATTTTGTCCCATTAAGTCAATACCTTTTCTAATTTTTTAGAGACAACCATCTCATGAAATGCCACATTCTATTCCACCATTAGGTTCTCCCCATTTTTATGGATTTTTAGAGCCCAAGATCACATTTTTCTAAGCTTTCCTCAATTTTCTATAAATTTTTAAAGCCTTTACCTATTTTTTGGAACTTATTCCCCCATTTAAATCTCACCCTTCCTTTTTACAAAAATCCGTTAGAACTATGCTTTCTGTTTTTGGTGTACGTCTTCGACTTCACCACTCCCTCCCTCCTGCTTCAGGCCCTGGCTCAGCTCGGCCCATGGCCATTTGGACCAAATCGGCCCACCCAGTGCGCATAAGTTGCAACAAACGGCTTCGATCAAAATCGCCCAATCCGGTGTTCTAGAAGCAACCACTTCGCTCAAGCCATTGTACCCCATCGGCGAGAAGATCCAACGGCCACAAATTGACCTCACCCAGATCCGACGGCTTGCAATCGTCGTCAACCTCCGGACATTACCGCCGCCACCGCGCCCCGAAATATCTTCCCCGACACCATTCCCGAAGCTCCCTCGCCGTGTTTTGCCCCTGAAGATAGCTGCCCATCGTGGACTCCTTATCCTCCACCTCCACCTCGACATCATCATCCTCTCCCGCATCGCCGCCAATTGCTCGCCGCCACCTCACAGCGCTCCCGCCGCCATGGATCTCATTGTGGCACGTCTCCGGCGAGCGCCTTAACTATCTTATTTGCCCTGGAGCACCACCTGCGCCGCCCTTCTTTCCCAACTCAGGCAACCGCCACACCCCTTGGGCACTGCCCACTGCCGTGACAGTGACGACGATGTTTCTTATGGTGGTGATTCTCGCTGCCTTCACCGCCCCGTCAAGGAGCCCTTGGGGGTGGGTGTTGACGTCAAATAAACACCAATTTTATACGTCAACATATTCCGGAATTCCAGCATTTCAGAGGGAAAATCAAGGTTTATACTAACATTTTATTTATTCTAATAAAGTTCCACAAGTTTTGGTTAGTTTTGGTCTACAGGTACAAAATGGGAAGAACCAGAGTCGAACCGAGCAAAAGGCCAGGCCGGCCGACCCACCCTAGGCCGGCCGACCCAGCCACTTCACCGATCCGGCTCCAACTTCTTCCAAGTGGCTTAGAAGCACAGATTGAAGACATCTACACCCTCCATTGCAGTCGGTTTGATCAAATGGACATGGTTGCTTCACAAATGAGCATAGGATTCCCTTGGAGAAGGGGCTAATCTCCACCAGCATAGAAGTATCCTAGCCAAATTGGACGGCCAGATGAGCCAAGAGTGGGTCGGCCGACCCACCTATGCCGGCCGACCCCCCTTGATGCCCTTTGGATTCCCCTTTGGAGGAGGGTTTGATGACAAGTGTCCCTACACGTGGAGCATCCCGGTTGGCTTCGGAGCACTATAAATATACCCCCTCACCTCACTTTCATGGACAACACACAACACATCACATCATTTTCATTCCACTTATTAGAGTAGCTCTTAGTCTAGTAGTAGTTGGGAGTTAGAGTCAAGTTGGGCTGAAGCTCGGAGTTCCGGAAGTGTCTTCGGGAATTCGGATAATAGTTCTTGTACCCTTTCCTAATTGTTTCAATTAGTGAGATCACTTCATTGATTGCTTATGTGTTGAGCTTTATTTGAGTTGAGTATATCTACATAAATGAGTTGTGTAGATTTGCCTTACCGGTAGCTTGTATTCGTCTAGAATCAGTTTAGGTTCTCACTCATATACTGTAAGAGCCAGGCATTGAACATAAATCAACTTCCTTTTGGTACTGAGGAAGATTGATTAGAAATAGTAGTAGACGTGGTGTCTGAGACTAGGACTAACTCGGTTTACACCCGGGCCCACGTATATGTGGTAGGTGGTGACAGCCCTATCCATCCGTAGATATTAATTATCTCGTGCGTAACCCACAGCGTCCGGCTTTGGATCAGTAGAGCCCTATCGGAATGATCATAACCATTCGGGATTCCAATTCAGGATAGCGGGTGGTAGTGAATGTCCGAGCTCCGACGACGAATACCAAGTGAACCACTGTTTGATTACCAAAGCTCGCTCAATAAATTGAATCACACAATTTTGTGAACTTATTAAACTTGTCTCGTTGTCCTCCCAACTGTCTATCTAGCTAGAGTAGCTTTCTCTTTATTTGTGTGTATATTTATCATGTGTGTGTGTCACCGGTCCTTTTTATTTATCCTAACCCCCGTTACCTAGACTGGCTGGTATTTTAAATAATTAAGATATAGAGGATTGTCT
>SPJY01023417.1:794836-824556 GCA_005191435.1 Raddia distichophylla
CCACTTTTTTGGCGCCTTGGATTCTCCTTTGGCCCAGAGGTAGAGTAAGGCTCAAGCAACACGTGGAAGTCGGTCATGGTGTCAAAAACCGACTTAAAACGTCGGTTTAGCATGCCACATGGCAAGAAGAGAGAAGATGAAGGAGAATATTCTTTGGACTCTACTTGAGAGCTACTCCACCTTCACACTGTAAATAGAGGTCCTCTCCTTCAATTGTGATCATGGTGAAGAGAAGGATTTAGTTCCACATTGTAATTAGAGTAGGAAGAGAGGTGAGGTGAGAGTGTTGGAGATGAGCCAGAGGCCCCGGCTCTCTCCTACTTGTACCTCGGGAATAAAGCTCGGCTTCGAGTAAAGTTCTCCTCTTCAGTCTGGTAACACTGTAGCCATGCTCATTTATTTATAAAGTACTTTCAGTTCAATGCTAGTTCATTTACTGAGAACCCCGTTTGCAACTGGTGAGATATACTTTGCCTTTTGTGAATACTTTACTCGGTGCACTAGTAAAGTAGTAATTGTTAGTGTAGACATGGTGTCTAGACTAGTAATTACCTTGGTTGACGCCCAGACCCAACGGACTGTCATGGATGGTAGCGGGTGGTGACAGCCCTGTCTATCCTTAGTAATGTTCCACCACATTAGGGTTGGCTCCGTAGGGCCCTTCAGGGGTGACCGTAACTCTCCAGGCTTCTTAAGTGAAGGTGGGCGGGTAGCAGGCCTGCCGTGCTCCGACGTAAATAAAGTCAACAAAGAACTGAGTGTTCACTCTTAGCCCAGTGTGACCTAAACCAGAAGACCCTCTTGACCTTCCTAATTGTTCTCTCTCCCATTTAGATAAGATTAATTCAAGGCTGGTAGCTTCTTGTTCCTTGTGGATTTGATACCCCAGAATACTCTAGGGTGAAAGGTTACTACGATATCCGTGCGCTTGTGGATTTATTCTGTCAGGCATATCTATCACCAACAGTGTGTCACCGGTCCTTTTTATTTATCCTAACCCCCGTTACCTAGACTGGCTGGTATTTTAAATAATTAAGATATAGAGGATTGTCTCTTTAAACCCTCGTTCCCTGTGGATTCGATAACTCTAGGAATACTCTTGGTGAAAACTACAAGTGATATCCGTCCGCTTCCGGATTAATTTCTTGAGTGTAACTATCGCCAATAGTGGGCTCCCGGAGTTCCCCGCGGGGCTCGGTGGCGGGCACTTGATTCGCTCGGAGCCGCTCCTCGCGCGCAACTGCGCTCATGCCCTATGCAACTCATATGTCTCATCGTCATGGACAGCTCGGTGCGCAGCACCTCCCCTGGCCTGCTTTACTCTCTTGGGCCAGCCCACGCCGCGCCTCCCTGTTGGCAGTCGTTCAAGTCCAATTTCATACGACGACATACGCCAACTTTCAAGTGATTTGGGGAAATCATGATTTATACATGCATTTTATTTAAACGAATAAATTTCCACAAGTTTTGGTGAGTTTTTGTCCTTAGGAATAAAGTGGAGAAAAACCGGAGCTGGACCGGACACAAAAGTTGGTCGGTCGGCCCACCCTTGGCCGGCCGACCTGGCCTTTGCACCCAACCGACTCCAACTTCTCCCAGTTTCCAAGAAACGCATCAAGTAATCTCAAGCGTCCATACGCATCGGTTTGATCAAATGGCTGCACCTCCTTCACACTTGGCTCACTTGGCTCTCAAGGAAGTCAGTTCCATCTGCTCTAACTGTCAAAACCGACGTGGGGGATTGATCTACACCATCAAAGAGGCATCCCAGGCGAAAACGAGGGCCGGGATCGAATGAAGGTGGGTCGGCCGACCCACCTCGGATTCCCCTTCGGCTGGCGTGGAGGTGACACTTGTCCCATGGCGTGGAAACTCCCCATTGGTTGTGGATGGCTATAAAAGGACCCCCTCACCTCACATGATACAACACCAAACACATCCCTCTCATTTGGAGTCACTCTTCACTTGTTAGAGTAGTTAGTTTAGGAGTTAGATTTGAGTCGAGCTGAAACTCAAAATTCCAGAATTGTCTTCGGGAATTCGGGTAATAGCTCTTGTATCCTTTCCCTTTTGTAAGACTTTGCTTCTGTAATATAAATGTCTTTCATTATCTGAGCTGAGCATATTTACACTAAGGCCTTGTACATTTCCGAACAACTTAGCGTAGCGTAGCGTTTCAATGAAATTTAAGAGCATTTAAAAAGTGGTTTAAATATTAGAAAAAATAATTTAAAAATAGTTTTAGGATCTTTATGAGAACTACTATAAACCTGAGAAAAAGCATTACAAATTATTACACCAAATAGGCTATATAAAAAAGATAAATTTTGCTAAAACGCTACACTAAGCTGAAATGTACAAGGCCTAAGTGGGAAGTGTCAATTATTAGAGCGGTTGATTAAGTTCATCTGCTTCTGAGTCTGGGTTCATTCTCATATGCTTAGAATAGCCTAAGTATTGAACTTGGGTCGCCTTCCTAGGATCCGGGGAGTAGTGATCGGATTTAGTAGCAGACGTGGTGTCGGAGATTATCTCTGACTTGGATTACACCCATTCCAGCTTACTTTGTGTTAGGTGGTAGGTGGTGAAAGCCCTGTCCATCCAAAATTTATCTCACGCGTAATCCACTGCGTTAAGAATTGGACCAGTGTTGACACAAAAAGTGAACTTTTCACGAACACACATGCGGAAGCGTCAAGTCTGTGCTTGCATCGCAACCAAGAACCAAGCGTGCCAGTCAATTTGACCTATAAATTGACAAGTAATAGATTGTCAGCGACTTAGCCCTAATCGGCTTTTAAGAATAGCCAGATCAGGTTATTTTGTATCGGCTTTGAACAATCCGATTGCAATATCTATCGGCTTAATGCCTGATAGAGCAATTAAATATGGATAAGCATTTAAATCATAAATATTTCACTTATTTTTGGTATTTTATATGTTGAAATTAGCAATAAATCTTTATATCAATTTATTAGATTAAATCAAAGGATAGATTGAATAGATTGGTCAAGCCAAGACAGTATTCAGATTTAAATCTAGACATAAACCAATTTAATGGCTTAGAACTAATATAGGTAAATACAACACTAATCGGCAAACATCTACACATGCAAAATCCTAAACAAGGCATACGCAAGACCGATTAAACGAGATAGTAGCATATATCGGATTCAGGAAAAGCACATAAGATACTTGACAATCAGCATTGCAGGATAAACACACATTACAGATTGATTAAATCGAGACAGTGTAATATGCGAGAACACGTTAAAGATCGGTAAAACCCGAGACAGTTTAACATGCTTTGTATACACGAGATCAAGATGATACAGCCATGCATACGGGTTACAAGAAAAAGAATCGATTATCCCATCGAGATAGCTCTACCTGCGAGTTGAAGCCTTTCGACGAGGTCGATCGGATTCGAGAAAGTAGTTGTGTTTGTGTATGATGTATCCCTTTTCCCGAGACCTAAGGTCCTATTTATACTATTACAAATTCGACACCGATATGACCTATTTTACCGTGTTCCAAAAGATATCTTCTGATCAGAGCGTCTCTCTTCCGGAATCTCGTAACTATGGTATTCTTCAATATGCTTTTCTTCTTTGCCGATGAAGCCCATTTTTTGATTCAGTCCAATAATTCCGATATATTTAGCTATTTCACCACATCCTATTTTCCTGCCAAATTTGGGTGTCAACAACCAGTAGGGCCCTATAGGGGGTGGTCATAACCATTCGGTGTTCTTAACTTATAGCGGGTGGTAGTGAATCGGCCGAGCTCTGACGAAGTTCTTAAAACAAACCTCCAAACTCATATCTGCTAGCTCAACCTGATAATTGATTGCACTATTAAGGAACTTTATACTCTTCTTGTTGTCCTCCCAACTATCTGCCTAACTTATCTTTTTATACTCATGTGTGTGTCACCGGTCTTATTATCCTATGATTATCCTTCCCCCCGATAACTAGCTGGCTGGTATTTTAAATAATATAAATATTACAATTATCCTTCTCCCTTGTACCCTGTGGATTCGATACTCTGTAATACTCTCGGGTGAAAACTGCAAGCGATATCCATCTGCTTTCGGATTATTTCTAATAGCTTGAGAATTGCCAACGCTCCCCCCTCCGCACCTGCTTCACCGCTGCTCATTCCAGCGGATGGGCTGCTCGCATTGCCAGGTTCATGTGGGGGTGCTGCTTTTGACATAGCGCTCTTGCTTTGATATTGGGCTGCTCCTTTGGCCCCAAAGAACATCCCAAGTCCAGCTTTTGACCTAATGGCGCTTGAAGCGGCCCTCCCTCCGGCCTTCCGCCTTCTTCGATCCTTGGCTTTCTCGCTAAGGCCACAGTCACCGAGCCAACCTCTCTGATCCCTTCACCTCCGCTTAGGCGCTCTCACCCTAAGCAGCCCACCATCGTCCGTTGCGGATCGTTTCTCGCCGCCATGCGCCTTGCCCTCGCCCTGGCTGGCTCCTCTCCGATTCTCGCCATCCGTAGGGCTCATAGTCTGCTTGCCCAGTGATACGCACACGCCTCAATTTAAGATGCGTACGCATGAGTTTGGTTCTGATCTTCCGTCGTAGGAAAATCCGTAGAGGGGCAAGTTGTGGCTTTGACCAAGGGACGGCTAACCACGATTCAAGAACACAACCAACAGCCTCACAATCGCTAATCCACTCCTCAATTGGTTATCAACCGTGTCAAAACACGACTGACCTGTTCACGAAGAACGGCCTGAGCAATTCGACGAGAATTGAAAGAGCAACAGCGGAAGAAATCACTCGACGGTGATTGATTCAATGAGATTTCAAGTATTTGGGGGCCAAGGCCTTACCATAGCAGTAGCTAAACGAAAAATGAAAGTCTGCCTCCCCTACATGTGGAAGATGACTAATAAAAGGCTAATCGTGCTTAGCTGATGGCGTGCATGTAAGCTTCCTTCAATTGCGGCCACAATAAAAAGAAAGCATTGATTTTTGTGGTTAATGCACCTTGGTACGTGCCTTTCCAACACAACTAAAATTGGATGGACATCTCCTTGCATACATAATACTAGAATTCTTCATGGCTGAAAATTGTTGGGAAACCCCCTGTAGGGGAGCCCGGCCCGGCTCGGGCCGGCGCGCAGCACGACGCGGCTAGGGCCGTCTGGCGGCTCCCCCATGGTGGGTCCCACAATGGACCTGGCTTGAACCCTAAGCACTACTATAAAAGAAGAGGTGGAGCACCTATTGTATATAATATCTGAAAAATAATAAAGAGAAGCTCCACCCTATATCTATGTGTCCCCTGTGATTTTGATCTTTCTATGTGATTGATTGTCCACGTTTATACCTCGGACTACACCCGGTAGCGAGGTTACTCAACACGTTATCAGCACACTCGCTCCTTGACGTGCCGATCAATCCACGAGGAACAACGATCTGCATCCACTTCTACCACGAAGGTACAATTTGGTGCACCGGTTACCCATTAGATTGTAATCTGTGTTTGAATCTGATTGCAGATCGAGAAAAGTTGTGAGATTTTCCTAGTAGATTGAAAATTTTGCAAGAACTTTTTAGTAGATTCGTTTTTGGGGATTTGTAAAAATCAATCTGGAAGATTGATCTTTGGCCGCGCCGCTCGCGCTGCACGCCGGCGCCCCGCTCGCCGCCGCGCTGGCGCCGCCCCGCCGGCCGCGCTGGCGCTGCCTCGCCGACCGCCTGAGCGCCGCGCCTGCACCGTGCCCACGCGAGCCCCGCCCTCCGCCGCGCACGCGCCGGGTCCGCGCTGCGCCTGCACGCGCCTCGCCGGCTCCGCATGCGCCGCCACGCCCGAAGCCAGCGCAGCCGCCGCCTGTGGCGGCTGGGGTGGGAAACCCTAGTCACCCGGGAGTTTGGGCCGGCACGGCCCGGAGCTGGCCTGCTGTTGACACCCAAATTTGGCACGATTTTACAGTTATTTTGGTGCCAAAAAGAGGGTGAAAAATAGCATATTTGGCTAAAAAAGGAGCTAGATCGGCATATACTTGGACATCATTATCGGTTGATCGGATAATATTTGGAAGACAATAATCAGCTTTTATACATGCATATATACACAGAAGGAATGATGGCCGATCAAGATTATCTGGTAATTAGTAAGCCGATCATGCATGATAGCCGATTATGTTTCAAGCTGGGTGAAGTAATCAACATATTTATATATATGGAAAGATTGGTACGTGGCAAGCTACAAGGATTATATGCAAACGCCTATGTACATACAGGAAGCTAGATAGCCGATCATATTGGAGAAGTACGTGAATAGCTAAACACGTATGGAAGAATCGGTTTATATTCTATACATGCCCATATGGATGGTTAATAGCCGAGTGTGTTACTCGTGGCTAATCTACATAAGGTAATAATTAGCAATCATGGAAAAGAATTGGTGCTAATCACGTATCAAGATGGAAGGTCAACCAAGCCATGCATGGCTGCTATGCGAACTAGTCCATCACGATTGAAACCGACGAGGCCTGAAGATTCACGTCGGCTATTATATATTTAGTAATATTATTGAGTCAGTTTGTATCCGTGCCTTGCACGTCAAGTCTAGTCGGGTTAGTTATTTTAGGTTACTAAGAGATAAGAGTACATGCCAAGTTACCGGATTAGCCGGTGCGTCTTTAGTATAAATAAGGGCTGCCGTGCAGCGTGTAATGGATCCCTCTTTTCAACATAATAATACATCTACTATTTCGTCTACTTTTTACCCTTGTGCTATGAATCCGATCGACCCGCTCGTATCGGTTTTCAAAGTACATGCCGGCGTCTACTGTCTCGACTAAGATCGATCTTCTCGCCGTCAACTCCCTCGGTAGGGACTGCCTCGGTTCAGTCCGATCTCCTCGCCGTCGGCATCGGAATACTATCTCCTGGCGGCATTGCTGCGCATCGCCGTCTGCCAGGAGGAGTTAGGTTTCGCCTGGAATACTATCTCTCGGCGGCATCGTTGCGCATCGCCGTCTGCCGGAGGTGTTAGGTTCCATCCCGCTCTATCGGCTTGACGTCTCATCGTTAAGCCGATCATCGGATTATCGTCCAAGCTATTGGTAAAGCGCTCATCGCTTCGCCGGCGGCTTCTGCTCCATCGGTTCGACGTCTCATCTTTAAGCCGATCATCGGTTTATTTCCCAAGCTATCGGTAAATCTTCATTGCTTCGCCGGCAGCTTATCTATCAGAAACCTTGCCGATTGCAAAAGGTCAAATCGGCTGGCACGTCCTCGGAAAGCCCGATCCCCTGAGTTCGGCGGTAGTTGGTGCCGGGAAACCACTTTTCCGCGTCAACACCTGCCCCGCACGGCCCGAGCCGGCCTGCCCCGCTGGCCCCAAGCAGGCTTGCCCCGCCCGCGCCCGAGCCGGCCTGCCACCGGCTGGCCCGAGCCGGCCTGGCGCCCAGCTCCTGTACAAGGGCCGAAAGGCCCAAGTTGGGCTGATTTGGCATGAGGGCTCAGAGAAATTGAAAATTGGCTTCGAAAATTCTGAAAATTACAGAAATATCCCCAATTCTTGTAGAATCACCCGTTAGGACTTTTAAAAATTATTTATTTTCAAAACAATAAAAGACTACGTGCAGCCTTCCTAGCAGCATGTCGTACACTGGACCCGAAAGGTCCAGATTAAGCGGAAATTTTCAAAAGAAATTTGAAAAAACCCCAATTCTTGCAGAATTAAGAGAATTACTTTTGAATTATTTATTTACTGTTTAATATTTCTGTGTAATTATTCTTTAAATTATTGCTTGTTATATATCAGTAATTAGTTTGCAACTCGTAATGGAACCATACTGAAACCGCGAGAATTATTTTTATGTCACGCACCACTCTAGGTTGATTACCTGAAGTAATCATATATTTGGTTATCTTTCAGATGACTGGCCTTGCAAGCCGTGATTCCGAGGAGCTTGCCCCCCAGAGGCAGAACTTTCTGACCAGGAAGTCCGATGTCGAAATTGTCATGGGCAGCAAGCAGCTGCGTTCCACCATTGGCATTGGCTAGGGCTACCCCACCTCTGAACAAAATTACCAGGCCCTGCATTTCCTTAGGCACCACTTGTCACTTACTCTGAAAAGTGAGTACATGGCAGTGACATGTCCCCTGGAGCTGTGGAACGCGCTCTGCAAGTGCTTTGAGAGGTTGAGGTACTCAATCTCCCACAAGCCAGCAGGACTGGAATCGCCTGAGAGTGGCCGACTTTAAGTCTGTTACTGATTATAACTCTGCGCTGCATCGCATTTGCACCAATCTTAGGCTCTGTGGCAAGCCTGTCTCTCAGCAAGAGAAGATTGAGAAAACCCTCTCTACTTTCCCTCCCAATGAAATTCAGCTAGCCCGTAGCTACTGCCAGGACAACATTGAGGAGTATAGCACTCTCATCGATATGATGATGGTGTCTGAAACTCATTATAATGTCTTGATGAAGAATTTCAAGTCCCAAGCACCAAGTAACCCGAATGGCACTGAAATTAATGCCAATAATTACAAGGTGAAGAAGCCCAATAAGAAGGGCAAGAAAGGAAAAGGAAAGAAAGGGGCAGCAACTGACAAGTCTGGTAATCAGGGGCCGCGCAAGCCGTATGGCCAGCAGAACCAAACGTGCTATCGCTGTGGCCTGAAGGGGCATTGGTCCAGGATCTGCCGTGAGCCTAAGAAAGTGGTCGCGGCACATCAGGTCAAGAAGAAGCGCCCCATTGAAGCGCATCTAGCAGAGCTTCAAGTTGAGAAGACCAAGCCCAAAGATGAATTTGAATAGGATGATCTCCTCGGGGAGGAACTAGCATCTCTCCCACTGCCCCCTCCTGGCCCTGTCCCTGAAGGCGCCATGAATATAGATCACTTTGATGACTCTGACATCCGGCAGAGTGTGGACGCAATGTTCACTGAGTCCATCTAGTTTTCTCTTAGAGCCTGTCGCTGCTGTTATCTTAGTGTGGTTGCGTTAGAAGACATTTCAATGAATCTTTTAGAACTTCTCCCTTGCATTGTAAGCTCTAGGTGAGCATATTTAATTCTCGAGGTTGGTCTTGAAGAACCCTGAATTTTAGTATGATTGAATTTATAGTATTTTGAATTTTGCATGAATTAATATGCTTTGCATATGTGGTTGTGCCATTACATGATTGCAACTATATATATTTGTGTAGCGCCCATGAAGGAATTGTGCATTGTGGATAATGGTACTATGAATAGTATTATGCGAGAATCGAAGTACTTCCAGTCTATCTCAAAGAATACTGGTTGTATCACCACTATCGCTAGAAATGACACTTGCATTGCAGGCTCGGGAAGAGCGTCTATAATTTTGCCTATGGGAACTATCATTGAAATAAAAGAGGCATTATTATACCGTGAATCCACTCGAACAATATTGAGTTTTCGCGACATCCGTGCTAATGCCTTTCACGTAGAAACCATAGAAAAAAATGGCAATAAATTTTTGTGCATAGTGCAGCACAACGGATGTGAGAAGCGAATTCTCGAGAAGTTCACCTCCTTAGAAACTGGGCTATACCACACTAGCATTAGAGCACCAGCAGTGTTCACCTCCCTTAAGACGACCTTTAGGAGCTCTGTACTCTTTTCCCTCTGGTATAGCAGACTTGGCCACCCTGGTCTTAAAATGATGAGAGAAATTATGAATAATTCGCAAAGCCATGGTATCAGTGTTAGAAATTTCCCGAATCATGAAGATTTTGTGTGCACCAGCTATGCCACCGAAAAACTGGTTACTAGGCCATCGGTCCTAAAGGTTAGAGATGAAATCCCGGCTTTCCTTGAACGGATTCAGGGAGACACATGTGGCCCTATTCAGCCCCTGTCAGGGCCGTTTAGATACTTTATGGTGCTCATTGATGCTTCCTCGAAGTGGTCGAACGTGAGTTTACTCTCGATGAGGAACCACGCGTTCGCGAAGCTAATCTCGCAGATTATCCGCCTTAAAAATGTGTTCCCGGAGCATAACATCAAATCCATTCACACGGACAACGCCGTAGAGTTTACATCAAAGGCCACTGATGATTGTTGCACAGCATCGGGGATTCACCTTCAGCAGTCGGTACCGCACGTTCATACGCAGAACGGGCTAGCAGTGGCATTGATTAAGAGAATTAAATTCATTGCCCGGCCACTTCTCTTGCAATCTAACTTACCGAACTCTTGCTGGGACATGCAGTCCTTCATGCGTCAAATCTCATCAATTATAGACAATCGGCCCACAACATCCATTCACAAGATCTCGCATCTCAAAAAATTTGGCTGCAAGGTATATGTACCTATACCACCCCCACAATGTGCCGCTATGGGCCCTCTCCGAAAGTCTGGGATTTATGTTGGATATCTGAGTATCTCAATAATCCGATATTTAGAACCCATGACTGGAGATTTGCATACGGCTCGATTTGCTGATTGCATATTTGACGAGGATAATTTCCCGTCATTAGAGGGAGAGAATAAGCCACCAGAAGATGAATGCCGAGAAATCACCTGGCAAGCAGTTTATGCGGTGAAGACCAAGGTAAACAATTGCCAGAAGCAACCCATGATGAAATAGCCATAAACTATGAATTATCCAGGGAAGTAATGAATAGAGCCACAGCCATAATCGATATTTACTATGCAAAGAAAATTGTCTCCATCATTGAAAATGATCTAGAGCCTACATCTCTAACAGAATGTAAAGCAAGGCCGGAATGGAAAGAATGGAAAAAGGTAATTACAGCAGAACTGACCTCCTTGAACAATAGACAAGTGTTTGGGCCTGTATGCCGTACACCGAACCACATACGCCCTGTAGAGTACAAGTGGGTCTTTTTTCGCAAGAGGAATGAAAGTAATGAAGTCGTCAAGTACAAAGTAAGGATGGTAGCTCAAGGTTTCACTCAACGTCCTAGAATCGACTATGAGGAAACTTACTCCCCGGTCATGGGCAGCATTACCTTTAGATATCTTATCTCAATGGCAGTTAATATGAACTTAAGAATGAAATTGATGGATGTTGTGATAGCTTACCTTTATGATAATTTAGATTCTGAAATCTATATGAAGGTACCTGAAGGTATCCCCGTCCCGAATGACGATAGAGCCAATAGAAATCTATATAGTGTAAGACTTGTGAAGTCTCTATATGGACTAAAGCAGTCTGGGAGGAGGTTGTATAATCACTTAAGTGACTTTCTCTGCAAGAAATGCTACGCAAATAATGAAGATTGTCCTTGTGTTTTCATACGGCGATCCCCGAACGGATTTTGCATAATCTCCGTATATGTAGATGATCTGAATATTATCGGGACAAACGAAGAAGTTGAAGAAGCATGCTCTTACTTGAAGTCTGAGTTTGAAATGAAAGACTTAGGTAAAACTAAGTATTGCTTAGGCTTGCAGCTCGAGCATTTCCCTTATGGGATCTTGGTACACCAGGCTACGTATACTTAGAAAGTATTGGGGAAGTTTGGTTTTGACAAAGCATATTCCTCCAGAACCCCTATGATAGGGAGATCTTTACAGAAAGAAAAAGACCCCTTCCGACCCAGGGAAGAGGGGGAGGAAATCCTCGGGCAGGAAGTCCCGTACTTGAGTGCAATAGGAGCACTCATGTATCTTGCTAACAGTACACGGCTTGATATAGCATTCACCGTGAACATGTTGGCTCGATACAGTGCAGTGCCCACGAAGAGGCATTGGAACGGAATAAAGGTTATCTTTCGATACCTCCGTATAAGCATTGATCTTGGCCTGTTTTACAGGAAGAACAAAGATATGAATAATGTTGGTTATGCCGATGCTGGGTACCTTTCGGACCCGCATTCGGGTAAATCACAAACTGGGTATGTTTTCCTATGTGGTGGCACTGCAATGTCATGGAAGTCATCCAAGCAGACGCTAGTGGCTACGTCCACAAACCACTTAGAAATCATGGCATTATATGAAGCATCTCGTGAAAGCGCATGGTTGAGAAGAATGGTGAAACACATCCTGCAGTCATGTGGATTACCTATTGAGCAAACCCCTGCAATTATCTATGAGGATAATGCCGCTTGCGTTGAACAAATGCAAATGGGTTATGTGAAAAGTAATCTTACTAAGCATATCGACCCCAAGTTCTTTTATGCGCATGAACTTCATAAGTTAAATGAAATAAGTATCCAGCACACCAAATCCTGTGAGAATTTGGCTGACCTTTTCACTAAGTCATTGCCTACTACCTCCTTTGAAAGGTGTGTTAGAGGCATTGGAATGATCAGGCTCAAAAAAGTGCAGAATTCAGGGGGAGATACTTCACAAGCCCTGAATTAAAACCGAGTTAGTCCTAGTCTCAGACACCACGTCTGCGACTATTTCTAATCAATCTTCCTCAGTACCAAAAAGAAAGCTACACTAGCTACATAGACAGTTGGGAGGACAACGAGACAAGTTTAATAAGTTCTCAAAATCGTGTGATTCAGTTTAATTGAGCGAGCTTAGGGTAATCAACTAGTGGTTCACTTGGTATTCGTCGTCGGAGCTCGGACACTCACTACCACCCGCTATCCTGAATTGGAATCCGGAATGGTTATTATCGTTCCGATTTGGCTCTACTGGTCCAAAGCTAGACGCTGTGGGTTACGCACGAGATACTTAGTATCTACGGATGGATAGGGCTGTCACCACCTACCACCTACCACATATACGTGGGCCCGGGTGTAAACCGAGTTAGTCCTAGTCTCAGACACCACGTCTGCGACTATTTCTAATCAATCTTCCTCAGTACCAAAAAGAAGTTGATCTAGGTTCAATGCCTGGCTCTAACAGTATATGAGTGAGAACCTAAACTGATTCCAGACGAATACAAGCTACCGGTAAGGCAAATCTACACAACTCATTTATGTAGATATACTCAGCTCAAATAAAGTTCAACACATAAGCAATGAATGAAGTGATCTCACTAATTGAAACAATTAGGAAAGGGTACAAGAGCTATTACCCGAATTCCCGAAGACACTTCCGGAACTCCGAGCTTCAGCCCGACTTGACTCTAACTCCCAACTACTACTAACTAAGAGCTACTCTAATAAGTGGAATGAAAGTGTGGAAAAGTGTTGTGTGTTGTGTTACAAGTGAGGTGTAGGGGTCCTTTTATAGTGTTCCGCAGCCAACCGGGGTGCTCCACGTGTAGGGACACATGTCATGCAACCCTCCTCCAAAGGGGAATCCAAAGGGGCTCAAGAGTGGGTCGGCCGGCCTAG
Organism: Raddia distichophylla; assembly: GCA_005191435.1. Lineage (NCBI taxonomy): Eukaryota > Viridiplantae > Streptophyta > Magnoliopsida > Poales > Poaceae > Raddia > Raddia distichophylla. The sequence goes on from SPJY01023417.1 coordinate 808,095, forward strand.
TGGGTCGGCCGACCCACCTTCTTCACCTCCCGGCCGTGGATTTCGTCTAGGATGCTCCCTTGATGGTGTAGATTAACCCCTTAAGCCGGTGGATCAAATGGACTTGCGCAAGAAAGGAATCCAAGGGAATCCTATGCTCATTTGTGAAGCAACCGTGTCCATTCGATCAAACCGACGGTAGTGGATGGTCTAGATGTCCTCATTTTGTGTTTTTATGCCACTGGGGAGAAGACAGAGCTGGATCGGTGACGTGGCCAGGTCGGCCAGCCTAGTGGGTCGGCCGGCTTGGCATTTTGCCCAGTCTAGCTCTGGTTTGTCCCATTTTGCACATGTAGACCCAGGTCGACCGGCCTAGTGGGTCGGCCGACCCACCTTCTTCACTTCCCGGCCGTGGATTTCGTCTAGGATTCTCCCTTGATGGTGTAGATTAACCCCTTAAGCCGGTGGATCAAATGGACTTGCGCAAGAAAGGAATCCAAGGGAATCCTATGCTCATTTGTGAAGCAACCGTGTCCATTCGATCAAACCGACGGTAGTGGATGGTCTAGATGTTCTCATTTTGTGTTTCTATGCCACGGGGGAGAAGACAGAGCTGGATCGGTGACGTGGCCAGGTCGGCCAGCCTAGTGGGTCGGCCGGCTTGGCATTTTGCCCAGTCTAGCTCTGGTTTGTCCCATTTTGCACATGTAGACCCAGGTCGACCGGCCTAGTGGGTCGGCCGACCCACCTTCTTCACTTCCCGGCCGTGGATTTCGTCTAGGATTCTCCCTTGATGGTGTAGATTAACCCCTTAAGCCAGTGGATCAAATGGACTTGCGCAAGAAAGGAATCCAAGGGAATCCTATGCTCATTTGTGAAGCAACCGTATGCATTCGATCAAACCGACGGCAGTGGATGGTCTAGATGTCCTCATTTTGTGTTTTTATGCCACTGGGGAGAAGACAGAGCTGGATCAGTGATGTGGCCAGGTCGTCCGGCCTGGCATTTTGCCCGGTCTGGCTCTAGCTTGTCCCATTTTGCACCTGTAGACCCAAAACTCACCAAAACTTGTGGAACTTTATTAGGATAAATAAAATGTTAGTATAAACCTTGATTTTCCCTCGAAAAGCCGGAATTTCGGAATATGTTGACGTATGAAATTGGTGTTTATTTGACGTCAACACCTGCTAGGGTAGAGGGTTGTCCCCTACCCCATCCAGGCCTCCACACCACATTCTAAGCTTCACCTTCCTTATGATTAGTGTCCACATGAGTTTGTTTCACGTCCTCCACCTACGTGTGGGCTTAGTGTAGGTTTGTGTGCATCCTATGTATGGCTTTTCTTTCTTAGCGTCTTGGGCTCCGGCTGCGTGTGGTTTGTCCTGGTTGAACCAAGGGTGGCCTGTATTGGCGGAGGTTAAAGTCCAAAATTATACGCCGACATTTCGGTAAATGAGGCAAAATAAAATTTTATATATGAATTTTTATTAAACTTATAAAGTTCCACGAGTTTGGGTGAAATTTTGTGCTCAAGAACAAACTGGGAAAAAACAGGAGCTGATCTGGACAAAAGAGCCATCGGCTTGCCAACCCACTTTAGTCGCCAAATCGTCTAAGTCTTCTCTGGTGATCCAAGAAGCACACAAGGAGGCCATTCCTACTATCCACAACCGTCGGTTTGATCCAGAGGCTGAGATTGCTTTGGGATGGATCCATGTGGCCACTTGGAAGGGGAAATTACTGTGTCCAACTGCCAAAACTGACATGGGGAGATCATCTACACCATCAAAGAAGCATCCTAGGAGAAATCGAGGGTCGGGAGGTGCCAAAGGTCGGTCAGCCGACCCAGCCTAGGCCGGTCAACCCCCTTGAATCCCCTCTTGGATTCTTCTTCGGCTGACGGCTTGGTGACAAGTGTCCCCTAACAAGGCTGCACCTGGTTGGCTTCGGTTGGCTATAAAAGGACCCCCTCACCTCACTTTGTAACACACACACTATTTGAATTTTCACTTTGTCATTTGCAAGAGTAGTGCTTAGTTAATTTGGGAGTTAAGAGTCGAGTGGAGCTACGGCTCGGAGTTTTGGAAGCGTATTATGGAATTCAGGTAATAGCAATTAAATCATTACCTTTCCCTATAAGACTTTGATTTATATTACAAGTTCATTTCTTTAGATAAGCTGAGTATTTATATTCCGCATGTTTAGAGTGTGGAATTATTAGAGCCCTGTTTAAGTTTGTCTATTATCAAGTCTGGGTTCATGGTCAAATACTTGGGTTGCCTAAGTATTGAACTTATATCGTTCTCCAAGTATCCTGGAGGAAGTGATCAGCTCTAGTCGGAAACGTGGTGTTTGAAACTAGTTCTGACTCGGTAGACACCTGATTCAACGGTGGTGCAGTAGGTAGTAGGTGATGACAGCCCTGCTATCTGAGTGACATCAGCCTTTGTTAAGTCTACCCAGTTAGTCTCAGTCCAGTCGAGCCTAATCGGGGATGATCATAATAATCTGGTGTTCTTAACTAATAGCGGGTGGTAGTGAATCGACCGAGCTTTGAGATCTACTAGCTCAAGCATAGTAATTGATTGAACTTGTTGTCGGAACATTACACTCGTCTCGTTGACCTCCAAGCTATCTGAGTCTGCTTCCTTATCTTTTCACTCCTATGTGTGTCACTTATTATTATCTTATCATTATCCTTACCCCTACTATTTATATTAGCTGGTATCTTAAATAATATAGATAAAATTATCAACCGATAGTGATATCCTTACCCTCATTCCCTGAGGAATAAAAAGATACCTTGGAATACTCCCAGGTGAAAATTACCGCGACATCCGTCCGCCTGCAGATTAATTCTAACATGTTTTCTTGCTTCGTTGCCGAGAACGTAGCGGTTAAATATATCCTACTAATTAACATGCCAGCTAATTTTACCGGGCTTACCCTGCACTGTCTTTGTTGTGTGAAACCAGCAGAGCAGTGCATGACTGGATTCAACCTTCTGGATAATTATCATTCAGACCCAAAGTTACTCGTACGGAAAGTTACAAGCAGAGTCGTACCTCCGCATGTCCGAGTCGCCGACCTTCTAATCCAAAAAAACAATCCTTTTCTCTCAGCCAAATCACCATCATTGTCATTCGATAAAAATACCATCCTTGAGTTCTCAGCACCATGTAGCACTAACATCCCCACTAGACCAAACACCAATGTGGAAGATGGAGGCTTCGAGCTGAACCCGGGTCTTATCAATATGGTTCAAGCAAACCCATTATGTGGTAAGCAAACGAAGGATGCCAATGCCCATCTCCAACACTTTCTGGAGGTTTGTAGTGGATTTACTATCAAGGGGGCACCCATCGATGCTATCCGGCTGCGCCTTTTCCCGTTCACATTGGTGGGGAAGGCAAATCAGTGGTTCTATGCAAACAAAGATGCAGTTTCCACTTGGGTGAAGTGCTCCAATGCCTTCCTTGTCAAGTGTTTCTTGTTGGGCAAGACTAATGCCCCACGGAACAAGATCTCTAGTTTTCAACAAAATACCGATGAGTACATTTCGAACGCTGATCTAATCACCGAGGAGAATGAGAACGTTGACGAGGCACCTCATGATGGGCAGCCAAAGATGACTTCAAAGGGAGAAAACCATGGGACGAAAACCAATCCCGCGGAATTTTTAGATACCCTACTACTACCTTTTATGCGTCGTCAAAGAAAGCTAACTGCGAACGTGCAGTTTGGCATGTTTGTCGAGGTAATTAAACTACTATATGTCAACATTTCATTACTATATGCAATGCTGGTGCCTACGAATACAAGGTACTTTAAGGACATCCTTAACAACAAACACCCATTGCCAACCGCGGAGGTCATTAAATTGACCAAGGAATCTAGTGCGATGATCTTGAATACTCTCCCCGAGAAGAAGAAGAATCCTGGCTATCCAACTATTTCATGCTCTATTGGTGCACAAAACTTCAAGCGTGCTCTATGCGATTTGCGAGCAAGTGTTAGCATCATGCCTAAGGTAATTTATGAGAAAATTAGTCATTCTACTTTGTCTCTGACTGACATGACCCTGTAGCTTGCTGACCAATCGGTCTGTTATCCTATTGGAATTGCTATGGATATACCGGTAAAAATCAAGAATTTCTTGGTACCCATGGACTATGTGGTCATGGACATGGAGATAGATATTAAGACGCCTCTTGACTATGACAGATGCTACCATAGATGTTGGTGCGAGCGAAACTCAGCTCAATATTAATGGCATGATTTAAATATTCAACTTCAAATCAAAGGTTGAACAATGTTCTAAGGTACGTGCTTACTATGGTAAAAATCCAAAGCCCGTGCAGAACAAGGCGGAGGCTATACCAAAACCTCAGATGGATAGTCTCATGACGACAATGAAAAAGACTCTCCAACAGCTGTCTGAATCAAACCTATGGCCATATTGGAAGAACAATTCAAAGAAGAAAGAGGCAAAGAAGCCTCAAGATAAGGAGCCGAAGAAACCTGAGGTCAAAAATTTGAACCCGCTGAAAAAGGTCAACGCCATCTGACCAGTCTCGACGAAACAAGTATGGTATAAAAAGGAAATTTGGTCAGCCATGATTTCAACTTTGGTGGCAGAAAATTATCAAGAAAATTGAGGTATGGAGACAGTCTAGCTTGAGGTCCATGAAAAATTTTGAGTCCTCACCAGGAGGTAAGCCAGAATTGTGTAAGAATCGCCAACAACTTGCTCCTCTTCTGGGATGACTCACTAGTTTAGCTATCTGATCCGCTGCTCCTCCAACACTTCATCTCGGCCCAAGTTTCCTCCAATGACGGGCGGCATAGCTGAACCATCTCCAACGTGTACGGGCCGACATACCAGGCTGAAAAAATGATCTTCCTCTAGGAGATGCAAGCCATCGCCTCCCATTTCAGTAGGTCGTTTCTGTTCCACCCTTGACGCATGTCTCCAACAAGAAATCAATGTCTCCGGTCGCCGCTTCACTTGGAGCAATGAGCAATAGAACCCAACTCTAGTAATTAAGGCTAGACCAGGCTTTCGCCAGTGCTGATTATGAGCTCCTCTTTTCGTCCTAACTGTCCCCCTCCCCCTCTGACATCTGCCCCCTACTCCTCACTGTCGAGTGGCTCCCATGGCCACCATGACGCTTTCGCTTTGAGAGCTTCTGGCTCACGATCGATGGCTTCGTGGTCGTCGCCCAATAGGCTTGGTGTGAGTCCTCCCCACATTTACCCACTGTTGGCGATTCTTATGCCTTTTGGAATTAATCCGCAAGCGCACGGATATCACTGTAGCTTTCACCCGGGAGTATTCCAAGGTATCGATTTCCACGAGGAACGAGAAGTATTCTAGTCTAGAATCTAACTTGGCCGGATGGATAATAGTGGTAACGACAGTAATGATGGGAGTGGGATAAGATATTTCGGGCAGAGAGGCTCTACGGTTTCTTACTTAGCCAAAGATACAAAATCACTAACACACAATTGCTACTCTGTATCGAAACTCAGGTACTCACTACCACCCGCTATCCTGAATTGGAATCCCCAATGATTATGATCGTCCTGATTTGGCTCAACTGGTCTGCAACTAACGGGGCGGATTTCACAAAGTCTAAGCCGGATAATAGGGTTGTCACCACCTATTGAAGCAGGTGCCTACCGGCTACTAACTAGTCTAAACACCACGTTTGTACCTAGCAGTAATAGAAGCATTGGGGCGATTCCCGTCGAAGCTCGGCTGCGAAGCTCTGCATAACCAATCGGGTGTGGAATATCAGTCGGACTTCAGTGGAGTTGAGCCAGGGAGAGCCAGTGAGGAAAGGTTACCTTCCAATTCTTTAGCCGTTTTCTCGGCTTGAGTGTTGGCTTGGCGAACTTCATCCTCTAAGGCCTTCTGCCTCACCGATCCAGAGCTACATTTGACGACAAATACCGGAGATTTCTACCTATGCAGCATTCTTTCTAGAGATTTAGCGTAGACAGGGGTCTATACCTCGGTTCGTGTTGGACTCTTCCACGTGGCGGAATCGGAGCTCGGTGACTTCGCGGTGGAGCTCCTTAATCCGGCCGCGGTATTGCGACTTGACGGCGTACAACGCATTATCGAACTCGTCACGTGTTTTCAGTTCACCTACCGTTTTCTCCATGCATCGGGTCTTCTGCTTCGACCTCTCCTTCATGCGCTGCGTGGAGAAGAGAGGGAGATCAGTGGGATTCCCCGGTATAAGGTGAGGATTCGCGGTGGAAAAGACTTTTACCTTATATATTTCAGTTTGAATTGCAGTCACCTGGTCCAGCACCTCCCATTCCTCGGCCTCCTGCCCGTCGTCGACCTCGTAGCCCTCCATCTCTTTCCTCCATTTTAGTCGGAAGGGTGGAACGTGAGCTTTGGGGGAGGGGCGAGGAATCTCCTCGCTTTCCGGCTCTGGGCTCCCTGGAGTCGGAGCTGGGATCTTCCCCTTCGTCGACGAGGATCGATGACTGGTGGAGGATGGGCCGGAATCTTGGTGAGGTACGGGGGGCTGAGCCGAGTGCCCAGAAGGTTGGAACTTAGCTTGGCTATCGGATTTTGGAGGCGCTGAGGTTGGCATCTCCTTGCCATGCGAACTTGGCGGCTCGTCATCATCAACTGGTTTTCTGAAAGTATTCGAAGGCTTTTCAAGATACACATTCCTGCGTATTATGAAGTTACGGCGTCGCGAAGGAATACCTGTGTGATTGTACGTACTTCATCTTCATTCGGGCGCCCGAACCACTCGGGCGGGAACCAGAAGGCTTCTTTGCCCCCGACGCGGTCGTTGCGCCGGCTGATTGGGGAAACGAAGGGCTTGAAGGCAGCTTGGTCGGAGCCGGAGACGGCTTCGGAGCTGAGCGACGGCGACGGAGGAGCGGAACATCATCATCGTCATCATCCTCGTCCGTGTCCCTTGAAGTACCCCCCTTGCCTTTCTTGGCCGGAGGAGCACTAGCCGAGTCCTCTGCAGGACGCTTGCACGGTGCCCCCTTGGGATGTGGGGCTTCTGGGACAGGATAAGTGGAGAAGAAGGCTTCCCGCCCCTGCAGCATATCGAATTACATTAATTGCGGTTCTGCATTAGGAAACTGCGGCTGAGTTGAGAAGGACCTTCTCCTTACCGCTGGTGGCAAATGTGTCAGGTGGTAAGCACTCGGGCACTCTGCACCGCAGGACGCTTGCGCGGTGTCTCCTTGGGATGTGGGGCTTCTGGGACGGGATAAGTGGAGAAGAAGGCTTCACGCCCCTGCAGCATATCAGATTACATTAATTTCGGTTCTGCATTAGACAACTGCGGCTGAGTTGAGAAGGATCTTCTCCTTACCGCTGGTGGCAAATGTGTCAGGTGGTAAGCACTCGAACACTCTACAGGGACTAACTCCGACCCCGGAGCAAAGAATTCGGCCACTCGGCTGATGAGCTCCTTCTGCGAGAGATGCTCACTTGATTCCCGAGTGGTGTCCTGGGCCCCAGAGTACTCGAAGGCGGGATGAACCCTCTCCTTTATGGGCTGGATACGGCGATGGGTGTAGCTCCAAACCAGCCCAATGCCAGTCAGCCCAGCATACTTTGCTCTGTGGAGAAGAAGATGAAGTTTCTCTACTTGGCCTCCCTCGTCATCAGCGAGAAGAGAGGACCAGGAGGGATGGACTGTGGGGCACTCGCCGGAGAAGGAAGGGAGGGCTGGAGGAGAGTTGGCGCAGTAGAACCATTCCGAGTGCCATCCCTTGTTGGAGGTTCTCAAAGGAAGATCGAAATAATGTTTTCGAACCTCTTCTCGCAATTGAAATCCCAAGCCGCCGGCGGCCTTGGGAGAGTTCTTGTTGGGGAAGGGTTTGAGGAGGAAGAGAAATCTGAAAAGGTCGAAATGAGGAGCTATCCCCAGATAGGCCTCATAGACATAAACAAAAATTGCGATTTGCAAGATGGAATTGGGGTTTAAGTGAGAGACCTCGATCCCGTAAAAATGGAGTAATCCCCGAAAGAAAGGAGAGCAAGGAAGGCCGAAACCAGGGAGAAAGAAGGACTCGAAGACCACTACCTTGTCCGAACGAGGGGTGGGGCAGGATTCGCCGCCGGCGGGGCGCCATGACAAAAGCTCTTCGGGGGGGAGCACACCGAGGGAGACCAGCTTCTGTAGCCTCCGTTCGGTCGTGATGGACTTCGCCCACTCCTTCCCGCTCTTGGCAGCCTTTGGGGCGGCGGAAGATGGTGGAGCCATTGCAATCGGAGACGGGTGGCTGCGGAGGTGGTGACGGAGAAAAACCCTAGCGATGGAGTTTGCTGGAGAAGCTAACTGACTGGCGCGGAAAGTGAGCAAGGTGAACTAATTTCGTTCTCCTGCTCCTAATTTGTCTCAACGGGTAGCATTTCGTATTCTGGGCCGGGCCTTAGTCCAGCGCTGGATGTGGCCTTCTTTGAGGAGGGTCTGTTAAATCACTCGGCTGGCCGAGTGGTTCCTCCCGAGAGGCCTGCGTTAAACGCCGACTGCCGGTCTAGGAACGGGCGGCCCTAACTACTCGGACGAAGCAATGTTGCAGATTCGAGATCAAATCGAGAAGAAGCAGTGTTGCATATTCACGATGAAGCGAAGAGAAAGGCATCTAGATTTCCAAAAGATCTTCATTAAAAGGCACTCAGGCCTGATTACATTTTCCACGGCACAGCACATCGAGCTAAGGCTCGTCGCTGGCTCGCGGAGAAGCAGAGAAAGGATAAATCACTCTGATGACCACTTCACATCAAGGATGGAGGAAACGAGAGCGTCCTTCAGTGGAGTGCGAACTACATAAAGTCGCGGGTGGCCACTCACCAAAACCCTAATGGCGCTTTGGGCTATGCCTTCCGCGTACTCCTCCCGCCACTGCTGCCATCGGGTAACCTTAACGGCACGGGCTGCGGCGGCACGAGCGCGGAACCCAGCGACGGCGGCTTCCCACGGATCAATAGTTCTCCTCCGGACTTCCGATTGGTCGGTGATGAAAGGTTTCTGGGCGTTGGTCGGGAGGAAGAAGACTTGAAAAATCGAAAGCTGGTGGTGAAGTAGTACCCTAACATGAGACTACACCAAAACTGGTGGAACTCGTTAATGTTAGCCTTAATGTAATTTGAATTCCTTTATTTTGCAGATATGTTGACGGTCGAAAGTATAAAATATTGCAAATAAGGACCGTCAACACACCCCCACACTAGATCTTTGCTCGTCCCAACTCAAGCGTATTGTTCTGCAAAAGGTTAGTAGCAACAGTAGGCAATGCTACAGGTGCATCCTTTACAACATGGGTGCAAGATTGTTTAGCTAAGAGTACATGATCTTTCAACTTAGAATCACTTTTTGCTAGACAAGCACCTTTATTATTGGCCAAACTCTTTTGTGCATTCTTTTTCTCATTGTTATCATAATTTTTATCTTTAGAATTAGAGCGGTGAAGGCTTGAGTTAGCTAACTCAGCTAGGGTCATAGGTTCTAGCACAAATTTATTTCCCTTGAACATAAATTTATATTGATTAGATCTACCATGATGAATGCATCTACATCACATATCCAAGGTCTACCTAGCAAAATAGAACAAACATCCATGGGTGCAACATCACAGTCTATGTAATCACGATAAGAACCAAGCGTGATGTGAATTCGAACAGTTTTTGTTACCTTGAGCTTACCGCATGAATTGAACCATTCAATGCAATGGATGAAGATGAGGACTAGTGGTCAAGCCAAGCTTCTCGATCATATCAACACTGACGAAATTTTTACAACTTCCCCCATCGATGATGACGGGCACCGCATGCTCGTTGACGACAAATCTGGTTTGGAAAAGATTATGTCGCTGGCTTTGCTGTGGCCGTTCTGGTTGTGCAGTTAGTACACGGGTCACAAGAAATGCAGGGTATTCTTTCGTCATCGAAGCAGTAAAGACCACTCCATCGAAATTTTTGTTACCTACATGGTTAACGGCAACTAAATCAAGTTCATCCTCATGATCACTAGCGGAAGAGTACTCACCAACCTCACAAATATTGAGAGCGTGTTTGCTAGGACAATCACCTTGTGTATGTCCAAATCCCGTGTGTGGACTACATGGGTCCCAGGTATCCTCTAGAAGGCCCATAAGGGAGCAGATAGGGGGCGATCCAAGTCGGCCGGCTGAAGAGACCACTCGGACTACGCGCGGCTTGAGTTGCAAGAAGTTCCCCGAGGATATGATCTATCTCCATGTAATTAGCAGATCAACACATGCATGACATGTAACGACACAACGGAATTAGCTACCGCATATCGCGTGCTATCCTGTAACTCTATCCCCCCGCACTATATAAGGGGAGGGGATAGAGGCCATCGGCACGGGCAACAATACAGAGACATAGAGTCATCCATAGCGCACAACATCATCTTGCATCCCGCATCTTGATTCACCATATAATCCCAGAGCACAGGAAGTAGGGTATTACCTCCTCCGTTGAGGGCCTGAACCTGTATAACCCTGTCTTGTGTTAGCCATCTGGCCTAGTTCTTGATTAGCGTCCCCTCGTACAAATTCATTGCCGGTGGTGACCCCCCAGTTAGTCACCTGCTGACACCGTGCAACCGAAACATTGAATGTTGTGAGTATGTCCTGTTGATGCCACGGAAGAAACACTTTTGGTAGGAGCTTGCACTGTGGTATTCTTGCTCGCATTGGTAGCACGTCCCAAAGTAGTAGAAGGTACCTCTAGTGGAGACGCTTGATGGAGTGTGGAAGTTGGCATTTTTGCAGCCTCATGGTTCATTTTTAACAAACAACAAAAGCTTCCTCGAGTCTTGTTTTGCAGTCCCTGGACCTGTCTTTCAGCTTTGCAAGCAAGATGGTACAAACGGTTGACAGAATTGCATTCATGAAAATCAAATATATTTTGAATGCCACGGTTTAACCCACCCAAGAATCTATCCATTTTAGCCTCCTCAGTGTCATGTAAATTACAATGCCAGTTTGCAATTCTTGATAATATTTCTCAACTTATTTATTTCCTTGGTTCAAATGTTGCAACTGATTAAGTAAATCTTGCTCGTAATATGAAGAAACAAATCTATTTCGCATGGCACGCTTTAAGGCATCCCAAGTTCTAGGTTCGTTTTCTCTTTTACACGTTTCATTCAACCAAATAGATGCAAAATCAACGAATTCACTAACAACAATCTTAACTTGGTTTTCAGGTGAAACAGTAAAGCATGAAAACTTTTGATTTACCAATAATGCCCAATCAAGGTAAGTGTCAGGATCATATCTACAAGCATAATGAGGTATTGTCAATTTAACCTTTGCTAATGAATCATCACGTATCTCACGATTACCTTGATAATTTCTTGTCATACCTTACCAATTGTGGCGTAGTCTTCGATGACCTCAATCATTGTTCACATCGAATCCATCGTCAGCCTCGGAATAAGCAATGTATTCATTCTCAGCTTGTTCAACCTCATCAGCCCAAGAGCGACGGTCGGCAGGGCCGCAGGAGCCATAGGGGCAGCAGGGGTGCAGGAGACACATGGGCAGCACGAGCGAGTGCTCCTCTTTCAATGTTTTCCATCCTTGTGATCAAGTTGGCAACTCTTCACTCTAGCCGCTCCATCACGTGGGTGTTTGTTTTTGCCAGTTGAGTGATGTTATTGGTCATATCAGCCATGACCTTTTGTTGGTACTCCATGTACTTCGCGAACTCAGCGTGAAGCACAGACTTGTTATTTCTTTCTCCTAACATGGTTAGTGGGAACAAGAACACACAAGAATATATATACTTTATGCTACTGTTGTGTGTGGGTGGCAACAGCTCTCTCCCTAGCCTATCTTTTGTTCTTACCGGTTCTTACCGTACAAGTAGTATGTACGAACAACAACTGGACAGCAATATCTTGAACGCACAAGGTGATAAAGCGATGGCTAGGTTCCGTCCCTGCTTGGTTGGTAGTATGTAGAGCTTGGACAGGTATCAATATGTACAAAGGAGGTACTATAACCACACTAGTTAAAACAAGTTGAAGGAACGTTCAACGATAGTAAGTGCTGGTCCTAGGCTAAGACCGTGCTAGAGACGCGAGCCTAGTCACAGATGATGTCACAGGACAACCGCCAAAACAGCCAGGTAAAGCTCCTCTATTTTTTATCCTCTTTTTTTTCACTGATTTGTTTTTAGAACGATAGCTCTTTTTTCACACTTTTTTATTTTCCTTTTTCTCCTGTTTTTGTTTTTTGCTCAACACGTGATTAGCAAGATGGCAGCCATGTGTTTTTGTAACATCCCGATTTGGGAAACTCCGTGAATTTTGCCAAAATTCAAAGTGCATTTGAATTTGACCTTGACCGACATGCGGGCCCCACTGCCTGTCACTGTAGCATCGTCCCTTTTCCCTGTTCTCTCTCTCTCCCTCCGCTGTTTCTCTCTCTCTCACTGCCAACCCGCGCCGAACAGTCGTCCTTGGGTACTGTTGGTGCTCTGTGTCGCCATGCCGTCCGCGCCGCACGTCGAGCTCCATCATGCCCGCGCCGCGCGCGTGCCCCTTCGCCGCGCCGTGCCATACCCTGCCACCACGCCGCGCCGAGCGTCCCGCGCCGCCCTATCGCCGCTACACTGCCTCCTCTGCGCCCCAAAGCACGTCCCTGTGTTCCCCGCTCCGTTCGACGCCTACAAATTCCCCTCTGCCCCGCCGATTTGAGCTTTCGGCCATTTCCCCCAACTCCGAGTCTCACCGGCGCACTTGGATCCCGACGAGTCCGTAAGGCCATCTGTCGATTCCCCTCACCTAGAGCTTCACGGAGCCCTTCTTGATATTTCCCCTCTACTAATTTCAGGCAAAACTCTCGGAGCAGCCGTATCGGTGTGACCCCTGTTTCGGCCACCGCCGCGGGCTGCGTCGCCGATCGTCTCCGTCCATTCTCACCTCTTCCTCAAAGCTCCGTAAGGATCCTCACCCTCTTCTATAGCTCCTCGCACACGCACAAGACTTGTAGATGCTCAGCGCATGATCGCGCCGCCGGCGAGCCCATGGCTCGGTCACCGCTGCTACGCCGCCGCGTCCGGCCACCACTGGCCTCGACGCGAGCACCTTTAGGGTCCTTAGGACCTGTAGATGCCCGTGCGCGCATGCTCTTGTCCGGAGTAGCCCTGTAGCGCCGCCGCTTCGTTCGCCACCGTTTTTCGGCCACGTCGCTGGCTGGAGGAAGAAGACGAGCCGTGGCCGTCCGATCTGCTTTGAGATTCGTGCCGTTGGCGAGCCGCTGGGTCGCTTCGCCGTGGGTCCCACCTGCTAGCGAAAGCTTTCGCACGCGCGCACCTCAGCTAGATCCGGAGCCACTGACATCTGGACCCCCAGGCCCCACCAGTCGGGTTAAGTGGAGATCTCTGCGCCGTTGGCGCTTTCGCCTCTCGGTGGCGCCTCTCTAGAAACGGCCTTCGACGTCGCCTCTCTAGGCGCGCAGGCGCACGCGGGCGAGTTGGGCTTGGGCTGTTTTTGTCTCTGGGCCCGATCGGTAGCTGGCTCGGCCCAGTACGATTAACGGTTTTTTCAGCGATTTCCAATTAGTTTAATTACCGAATATAGTTTTTGATTTATTATAAATAGCTAGAAACTCTCAAAAATTCTGGAAAAAATTTAGAAAAATATTAAATACCATTTCTGATTTTATAAAAATGTGAACACGACCACTGTATAAAGGAAATTGGCACTGATAGTTGAAAATGAGAATTTTCTTATATAGAAATCTTTAAGTTAATTCTAGGGTAATGGTTTGTTTACTAACTAATGACTTTGATTCCAAATATTCCTTAGAAAATATATTAGCTGGATGAGTGCCTCAATAATTATAGGAATATTCCAAAATAACATTTCCAATGAAATACATATATGTATGTATTTATGTATGCACCCGTAGGAAATACATTAATTCTAGAACCAACCATTAACTAGCTTTTTCCTTAAAATAATTTGTTTAAGATGCTGACCTAGGAATATATATATTAATGATGATTAAAACCTAGGATTAACTTCTTATCTAGGAAGGTTTAGTATATAGTCAACTCCATTAAACTTTAAACCGTACATAGGTGGAAATTCCGATAGTCGTCATTTTCTGTTACCGAGACACCCTAATCACCCTTTGCGCACTTATCGTGCCAAATCGTATTTTTGGGGTTTTGAGACTAGTATATATTACTAATATTATTTATTAATGCACTATGGCACACATAGCATATCATACGCAGAATAGGTTCGCTAATCGACTTTAGGGTTTATGTCGAGAGTTTAACCTAGATCGTGCATGCACCGTAATTTCCAGTGCATTAGTAAGTAAATTTTGGTTTGTTGGTTTGTTTAGACGTAGGCGACCCCAAGGGAAGATTTGGGGACGCTGAAGAGGACCACCTACCGGAACAAGGCGAGTTAACACTTACTCTTTAGATGTGATCCGTATTAGGGAGAGACAGCGACTTTCCTTAGTGCGGATTAACATCGCTAATATCATGTTCATTACCCAGTTTTCTCTTAAACTATGTTGTTTAATTACTAAAGATGCATGCTTATTAGATTGCCTAATTGTTAATCATGTTATACTTATACGTGCCTTCCTTGAAATGTTTAGCCATAATGACTGCCTTGATTGTCATTTCTCTTGTTAGCCTATGATTAGTCTGGTAACCACTTTAACCCTACCTAATGAGTAAAATTTGCTTAGACCAAATCTTCTGGCTAATTGCCATGGAACGGTGAGCCGATGTTCACCGGTCAATCATTATTCTCAATTATTATGACATGACACATGACAGTTAGGGCTAGTAGATGCATGTTGGGCTGCTTGTGCTTGAGGGTATGGATATGTGGGGACTTGGTCGGTTTGGGTCGGTCGGTTGGGAAAGTCCAAGTGTGTGGTGCGGTGTGGTGTGGTCGATGACCGTGGAAGTAGAGAAAGAATAGTGGGTTGCCCCTAGTTGGATTTGGACATCCTGAGCGATGACTAAGGCACGAGATGCCTAGTGCTGGGTTTAGCCAGGGCTTACCCAGGAGGAGCGCGGATAAACACGCGTAACGGAAAGATCGCTGCCCAGGTTGGTTCAAACACAACACGTGGCCATCGCGCGGAGCACGGGAGGTGGATCACCAGTTGTGAGCACACTACGGAGGCCCTCTGGGACCAGTCTCGTTAGGGGCAGGTATTGGCCCTCACTGGATAGTGGTTAAGGCCACACATCCCCAGGGTGACGGTCGGCTAGGGAGGGCCGGCAACCCTACTAGGGCGGGGTGATCACGCCATGGCATGTGTGGTCCGCAACAGGATTCGCCAAATCCTAGAAGGATGGCAGAACTAGGATTGGTTGGGGGCAACCAGGAGAAAGACTGGAAAGTCTTGACTGGTATAGTGATTGTGTAAGCTGGTTGAGTCGATGATCGAGGGTTGGTCAATTTGGGTGTTGATTGTGTATAAGCTGGTATGGATTGAGGTGATTGGGTAAGCTGGTTGGGCTAAGGGTTGAGGGTTGGTCGAATTGTGTGTGGATTGTCGTATATGGCTGATAGTTGGGTTCGGGAGGTATGGTTATGATGGAAACCTCTGATTTATTCATAACAATACAAGTGATAGTGAATTGCTGCGAAGATATTTCCCGGAGGAATATGTGGAGAATATTCTCTCTCGGGAATGTGTCTTGTAGTGTGTGTGTTGTACACCACTCATCCTCAAATGAAGGGTGGAGATGGGCTCTAGGTGTTAGGGCATCTCACCCTTGGGCTATAAATAGAGGTGGAGGGGAGCACCTCCTCTTCATTCCCTTAGAGCTGAAATTTTAGAAATATAGAGGGTGAGTTAGGTGTGTAAGGGTGGCACTTAGAGTGCTTGTGACCACATGGAGTGTGGTTTGTAATCCCCAACTCCTATGCAATGAAATCTCTCATCTTCATGATCATCTTGTGTTGATTTGCTCCAAGTTCTTCTTCCTTTTGTTTTTCCCTTTTGGAGCTCTTATTTGAAGATGAGTCTTGGTGATTTCTTGCTGGTTCTTGATGGTCTATGAAGCCTTGAGGTTGCTAATATGATTTACCACACTCTTTGCAACCATATGAGAGGCAAGAGATCAAGTTCTTGACTTGTTGCAAATCTGTCCAGAAACTTTCATCCGCGTGACAGTCAGTAAAAGATTTTTAGAAAAATCTAGAAAAATCATTTTGGGATGATTTCAGCTGGGAAAGATGCGTGACTTATATACCCATCTGTGGTAAAATTTTGAAGTCCACTGGTTTCTCCATTTGGGTGCTATGAAGTGAAAACCGAGCCCCAAACTTTCTGCTCGAAGTTCTTGACTGCTCTTGATGTTTGATTTTTCATCTTTTCTGTGGATGGATTCCTGAGATGATTTCTGGTGGAGTGCTTCACGACTCATGGTTGAATAGGGATAAAAATTCCCACAATTTTTAGAGCA
>SPJY01023417.1:827790-910310 GCA_005191435.1 Raddia distichophylla
GAGCTAGATCAAATACCCGGTCGTTTCACCGTGGACGGGTCTGAAAACCCCCTTTGGCGACAAGAGGGGGGTGCATGGGAGCCTTGAAGATCGGTGCTCCTCGAACTCACCATCCTTTCAGAACACGAACAACTTTGACAATTATGTGTACCCCTATCATGCATGGATGAGAGACATGGAATATCTAGGGATTTTTCCAATCACAATCCTAGTCGTCATGTGTCCAAAAAGAAAGTAAGCAATTCAAATCTTGTTTTTATAAAGAAGATCTAGCCAAATCACAAAAGTTACTTTCTAAAAGCAACCCTAGATTTTCTAGAATTTGTTCTCAATCGGTGCAGAGAGGTGGTGGCTTTATGGAGCTCTAAAATTTTTGAGACTATTTCTCCCTATTGATGAGTCGTTAATCACTCTACCAAAAATCTTCTCAAAACTCCTTGAAGAAAAAACATGAAAAATCAAACACCACAAGCTATCAGGAACATCGAGCAAAAATTTTGGAACTCGGTGTTCACCTCACTACTCCCGAGAGGTGCAAGAACATGACTCCAATTTTTTACAGTTGATAGATAAACGATTGAAGGACTCAAAAAAGATTTTTCTAGATTTTACTAAAAATCGAACACTGACTACTGCGTGAAGAACACGTTCTTGACAGATTTGCAACAAATGGTAATACTTGATCTCTAGCCTATCTTAGGTTGCAAAGAAGGTATCAAAATACATAAACAATCTCAAGGCATCATGGATCAGAAGCATGGAGAAGGAGAGGAGGAAAAGAAACTGGTTGAAATAAAAACCAACAAAGCAAGAAGATCAAAATTTAAGTACTAGCAAGAACAAGCTATGAACTTGAAGAAACTTGGTTGATTTCATTGCATAGATATTAGGGAGATTACAAGTCGCTCTCATAACCGCAAGCACTTGCAGGTGCTAATATTTCTCTCCCAAACATCCTTCTCACAAATCTGAAATTTCTATCTCAATAGGTGAGGAGGGGGCTCCGATCCCCCTCTGTTTATAGCAAGGGTGAGACCCCTAAACCCTAGAAGTTGCCTCCACCATTGATATGAGAATCAGCAGTGTACAGTGCACACGCCACATACCTCACTCCTGACAAGGAATATCTGCGCCATATTCCTTCGAAATCATCCTCGCACCTTCATCGCCGCATTTTGGTCACCAGCCCACGCCTAGGCTCACCAGCCAGTCCCGCTTCACAGCCATGTGAAAGACTCCCAGCCACCAGCTAGCTCTGATCCTTGCCGCAGTGAAGCTTCTTGTTCACACCATCTCATGTGACCGCCAGATACCGAATCCGGTCACCTGCACGCCCCCATACGCCTGCACTTGCATCACAGAGATGAGTCCAAACCAAGCACTTGCCTTCTACCACACGGTTAGCTTCACAAAATATCATCAACATCGAAAATCAAGTGCATCAAGATCATCAGAAAACAATTAGTCACAAGAACTGCCCTGACACAAGTCCGTCAGACATGGTACGGTGACCACCGGACACTACTTCAAATTTTGCACCCATTTCGACAAATGCTCTACCAAAGTACTTCAAAATCTCATAAAAGTAATACACCGTCACAGATATTCATCACAACACTAGGATATCCTCCACATGGATCTCAACGCCTTCTTTGTCAAATCAGCTTACTTGATCCAGTATATAGGTCGCATGACAAGACCGGCCCTACAGCAGGTTTGGAGACTCTAGGCGGCCTCCAAGTGCAAATTCTTCCTCTGGACACTCCTGTACAAGCAGATCATTAATGTTGATGCCTTAATTCGCCGCTAGCTGCCGAACGAGTACTTCTGCCCTCACTGCAGACATAACATGGAAACACCGAAACATTTGTTCCTGCAATGAGGCTTCCCCTCCTTTGTATGGGACCGGCTGGCCAACATGCTCAACGCACCGCAACTAAACCCAGCCGGGTGGCCACTAACTAGCTACCTCATTGACTGGTGGACAAACATCATCACTTAGGAAGGCCTACCTCACGGAGTCCTCTCAGTAGTCTCCGCCATAGTTTTGGATCTATGGCTGGAGCGAAACAACAGTATCTTACGACAAAGAGACAAACCTTCAGCAGTCTTCCTCAATTTTTTGA
Source organism: Raddia distichophylla (assembly GCA_005191435.1). Classification (NCBI taxonomy): domain Eukaryota; kingdom Viridiplantae; phylum Streptophyta; class Magnoliopsida; order Poales; family Poaceae; genus Raddia; species Raddia distichophylla. The sequence continues at coordinate 829,917 of SPJY01023417.1, forward strand.
TTGACGATCTGCGCCTTTGGGAGGCTGTGGGAGCCCCTTTTGTAATTAGTTAGCTCCTTTTCTTTGGCCCACAACGAGATGGGCCTTTATCTCCACCACCGTCCAATTCCTCTCATTTTTTTATCAATATAAGGCAGCTCTTCTGCCCTTTGTTAAAAATAAATTGTTCTTCAAAATCACAATCAAAACAACAACGATGAGACAACTCATCACAAGTGTTGGTGGTCCTTAGCCTAATAGAGATTAATCCGCAAGCATATGGATGTCGATGTAGCTTTCACCTATGACTATTCTAGAGTATCGATTTTCACGAGGAAACAATGTTGAGACTATCGTGAATAAAACACCATCTAAAATATAGCAGGGGTAAATATATGATAGGAGTGATAAATAATGATAGACACCATAGACTCAAAAGATAAAGAGTGGTTTCGTAATAACTTCGTATAGCATACATTATACGAAGTTATACGAGCAGCGGCGGCTGGGCTATGCCGCGATTTTTTTTCACGCACGATTTTTTTTTGTGCCTGCTGGACAGTGTCAGTTTCACTATTACACACATGATTTTTTTTCATACAAATATTTTTTAGGGGGTTTCTTATACAAATATCGATTGTAACACACTGATTCAATGTAAATTCATTACCATTGGTCCACAAGAATTTCATCCATCATTACTGTATGACATACGCAATAATACAATATGAATGTATATACAAAATGAATGTATGGGTTCTGAATCATGAGATAGATTGGGATAGATGTTCATGGACAATAGATAACTTCTGTTATTTTGCTTTCTGTGAATTTTGTGGATGGACTTATGTATTAATTATATGTATGTTTATACTCTTATGCATCTTGTGGTGGATGGTCATGTGATGTTGGGTACAAGTTTGCGATGATATGAATATCTATGATTTTTCTGGATTTTCTATGATTTTTAAATGAATTTATATAGAACCCTATATTTTTTTTGTAAAAAAATTGTAATTTCGTCGGCCTAAGCCGACGAAATTAACAGTTTTGGCCGACGAAATTAATAGCCACGTCATCTAGAGCAAACCAAGCGCTGCTATTTTTACTGACGTGGCACATAGTTTCGTCGGCTAAAACCGACGAAATTATATGCCACGTCAGCGCTGCTATTTTTTTTGCTGACGTGGCACTTAATTTCGTCGGCCCAGGCCGACGAAATTAAGTACCACGTCAGCGTTCCGTCGCCCACGCAGCCCGTCGGTTTTTTAATTTCGTCGGCCTCTTAAACCGACGAAAATACAGGTAATTTCATCGGCAACCGACCAAAAGGCATTTAATTTCGTCTAGCACATTTCACCGGCTTAATTTCGTCGGCAAACCGACGAAATTAAGCCAATTTCGTCGGTTTGCCCCTAATTTCGTCGGTTTTTGGCCGATGAAATTAAATCGTTTTCCTGTAGTGTGTTTTCGGTTTTGAGCACAGGCTTCACTGTTGATGATCGTATGATGGACTAACCTTGCAGCAGAGGTAAGGTGTGTTGTTTTTATGTGTGATCACCTCTGTGATGTAGGTGTCGGTGAGTCCATGGCTGATGCTTCGCGGGGATAGCTGGATGCTGGTTTGTCCGGAGGTGTGCAGGTGAACGGTTTCAATGATCTGGCGGTCACATAAGGTGGTGTACTCGAGAAGCTTCACCATGTCAAGGAGCACGAGACAGTTGGAGGCTGGCGCGTCGCTTACTTTTGGTGGCGTCGGTTGGCGACCGAGGAAACTGCGAGGATATTTTCCTAAGGAATATGTGGAGAATATTCCTTTGCGAGAGTGTGTTGTTTAGTGCATAAGTTGTACACCACTCATTCTCAAATAAAGGGTAGATATGGACTGTAGGGTTTAGGGCATCTCACCCTTAGGCTATGAATAGAGGGCAGGGGAGCACCTCCTCCTCATCCCTTTAGAGCTGAAAATTTCAGAAATAGGGAGTGTGACTTGGGTGTGTAAGGGTGGCACCTAGAGTACTTGTGACCACATGGGGTGTGGTTTGTAATCCCCAAACTTCTATGCTATGAAATCCTTCTCCCTAACCACCTTGTGTTGATTTGTTCCCAGTTCTTATTATTTTCGTTTTTCCTTTTGGAGCTCTTATTTGGGCATGAACTTGGGTGATTTCTTACTGGTTCTTGATGGTCTATGATGATTTGAGGTTGCTAATATGATTTGCCACACTCTTTGCAACTATATGAGAGTCAAGACATCAAGTTCTTGACTTCTTTCAAATCTATCCAGAAACATTCCTCCGCGCAGCAGTTAAATGTATGATTTTTAGAAACATCTACAAAAATCATTTTGGTGTGATTCCAGTTAGAAAATATGTCTCACTCGTAGATCCATATGTGGTAAAAATATTGAAGTCCATTGGTTTTCCCCTTTGGGAGCTATGAGGTGAATACCGAGCCCCAAACTTGTAGTCTCAAGTTCCTGACAGTTCTTGGTGCACGCTTTTTCTTATTTTCTGTGAATAGAATTTGAGGCTGAAATCCGTAACATAGTATCATGACTCACCCACCTGGGTGTAGAAAAAGTTTAAAAATTCCTATAGCCTTCTAAAGGCAGGAATCTTCCTCGTCTTGCAAGACAAGTTTTTTGAGAATCTGCTTTTGCTTTTTGATAAAGCAACTTTAGTGATTGGAATGCTTTGGCTTGTCTCTAATACCCTAAGCTGTATTAAGAGGTGGAAAGTGGTCACAGGGACCTAATCCTCATCCACTTTGTCCCCGTGGGCAGCACCTCCTTGTTGTGCACATGGTGTGGCACTTGAAACTTGATCTTCATTGCGATTGAATTACCGATACGGGGCTGTTTTGGTGCAAAGTGATTAGAGGGACTGCATATTACAAAAAGAAAGCATCAATCAGTGGCATCTATTAACCCCCCTCTAGCCGCCTAGCTCGAGTCTTTAGGGTGCCTTGGGTCTTGGACCTTTCTCGCTTCTCCAGGGCTCTTAGACTGCGTTGTATCTGGCTTAGTAGATGTTCCCCCAACCCTATCTGGGCAGCGCATGCTTTTGCCACCTCCGAGCCTGATATCGCTCTACTGAGGGCTGCATCCTCAGCCATCCTGCACAATGGTTCCACCCTTTCCTTCTGGGAGGACCATTGGCTCTCTGTCTGCGCTCTGAGGCACCTGGCTCCTTCGTTTTTCAAGGCCACAATGAGGAAAAATAGGTTGGTGCTCGATGCAACCACATCAAACAATTGGATCACTGTCCTACGGTACAACCTCACACCACAAATGATCCTTGAGCTAATCTCACTCATTCATCGGCTCGCCCAAGTGAAACTGGTTCCTGATGAGCTAGATCAAATACCCGGTCGTTTCACCGTGGACGGGTCTGAAAACCCCCTTTGGCGACAAGAGGGGGGTGCATGGGAGCCTTGAAGATCGGTGCTCCTCGAACTCACCATCCTTTCAGAACACGAACAACTTTGACAATTATGTGTACCCCTATCATGCATGGATGAGAGACATGGAATATCTAGGGATTTTTCCAATCACAATCCTAGTCGTCATGTGTCCAAAAAGAAAGTAAGCAATTCAAATCTTGTTTTTATAAAGAAGATCTAGCCAAATCACAAAAGTTACTTTCTAAAAGCAACCCTAGATTTTCTAGAATTTGTTCTCAATCGGTGCAGAGAGGTGGTGGCTTTATGGAGCTCTAAAATTTTTGAGACTATTTCTCCCTATTGATGAGTCGTTAATCACTCTACCAAAAATCTTCTCAAAACTCCTTGAAGAAAAAACATGAAAAATCAAACACCACAAGCTATCAGGAACATCGAGCAAAAATTTTGGAACTCGGTGTTCACCTCACTACTCCCGAGAGGTGCAAGAACATGACTCCAATTTTTTACAGTTGATAGATAAACGATTGAAGGACTCAAAAAAGATTTTTCTAGATTTTACTAAAAATCGAACACTGACTACTGCGTGAAGAACACGTTCTTGACAGATTTGCAACAAATGGTAATACTTGATCTCTAGCCTATCTTAGGTTGCAAAGAAGGTATCAAAATACATAAACAATCTCAAGGCATCATGGATCAGAAGCATGGAGAAGGAGAGGAGGAAAAGAAACTGGTTGAAATAAAAACCAACAAAGCAAGAAGATCAAAATTTAAGTACTAGCAAGAACAAGCTATGAACTTGAAGAAACTTGGTTGATTTCATTGCATAGATATTAGGGAGATTACAAGTCGCTCTCATAACCGCAAGCACTTGCAGGTGCTAATATTTCTCTCCCAAACATCCTTCTCACAAATCTGAAATTTCTATCTCAATAGGTGAGGAGGGGGCTCCGATCCCCCTCTGTTTATAGCAAGGGTGAGACCCCTAAACCCTAGAAGTTGCCTCCACCATTGATATGAGAATCAGCAGTGTACAGTGCACACGCCACATACCTCACTCCTGACAAGGAATATCTGCGCCATATTCCTTCGAAATCATCCTCGCACCTTCATCGCCGCATTTTGGTCACCAGCCCACGCCTAGGCTCACCAGCCAGTCCCGCTTCACAGCCATGTGAAAGACTCCCAGCCACCAGCTAGCTCTGATCCTTGCCGCAGTGAAGCTTCTTGTTCACACCATCTCATGTGACCGCCAGATACCGAATCCGGTCACCTGCACGCCCCCATACGCCTGCACTTGCATCACAGAGATGAGTCCAAACCAAGCACTTGCCTTCTACCACACGGTTAGCTTCACAAAATATCATCAACATCGAAAATCAAGTGCATCAAGATCATCAGAAAACAATTAGTCACAAGAACTGCCCTGACACAAGTCCGTCAGACATGGTACGGTGACCACCGGACACTACTTCAAATTTTGCACCCATTTCGACAAATGCTCTACCAAAGTACTTCAAAATCTCATAAAAGTAATACACCGTCACATATATTCATCACAACACTAGGATATCCTCCACATGGATCTCAACGCCTTCTTTGTCAAATCAGCTTACTTGATCCAGTATATAGGTCGCATGACAAGACCGGCCCTACAGCAGGTTTGGAGACTCTAGGCGGCCTCCAAGTGCAAATTCTTCCTCTGGACACTCCTGTACAAGCAGATCATTAATGTTGATGCCTTAATTCGCCGCTAGCTGCCGAACGAGTACTTCTGCCCTCACTGCAGACATAACATGGAAACACCGAAACATTTGTTCCTGCAATGAGGCTTCCCCTCCTTTGTATGGGACCGGCTGGCCAACATGCTCAACGCACCGCAACTAAACCCAGCCGGGTGGCCACTAACTAGCTACCTCATTGACTGGTGGACAAACATCATCACTTAGGAAGGCCTACCTCACGGAGTCCTCTCAGTAGTCTCCGCCATAGTTTTGGATCTATGGCTGGAGCGAAACAACAGTATCTTACGACAAAGAGACAAACCTTCAGCAGTCTTCCTCAATTTTTTGATTGACGATCTGCGCCTTTGGGAGGCTGTGGGAGCCCCTTTTGTAATTAGTTAGCTCCTTTTCTTTGGCCCACAACGAGATGGGCCTTTATCTCCACCACCGTCCAATTCCTCTCATTTTTTTATCAATATAAGGCAGCTCTTCTGCCCTTTGTTAAAAATAAATTGTTCTTCAAAATCACAATCAAAACAACAACGATGAGACAACTCATCACAAGTGTTGGTGGTCCTTAGCCTAATAGAGATTAATCCGCAAGCATATGGATGTCGATGTAGCTTTCACCTATGACTATTCTAGAGTATCGATTTTCACGAGGAAACAATGTTGAGACTATCGTGAATAAAACACCATCTAAAATATAGCAGGGGTAAATATATGATAGGAGTGATAAATAATGATAGACACCATAGACTCAAAAGATAAAGAGTGGTTTAGGCCATGTTTGTTTTAGCTTAAATTAAAGTTGAGTTTTATTGTAGCAAATTTGTGACCCTCAAAGACATTTTAAAGAGTTCAAAAAATTATGAACAAATTATTTTACGAACTCTAAGAAGAATTATTTAAAACCCCACAAAAATGACAACAAAAATAATAAATTATTTGGTTTATACAAAAATAGAAAATTTTTATTTAATTTAAGCTAAAACAAACAAGGCCTTAGTGAGCTGGGAGGACAACGAGACAAGATTATGTTCCTAGAGTAAATCATTCTTTATTACTAAGGTCCATCAATACGATCCTAAACTAATGCCACTTTAGCAGAATATAGATTTCACCTTACTAAGGGTATAAGCAGGTTTAACCCTTGTTGCAATTATTTCATATCCCGCAATAACTTAGATTTGGTTCAAATTATTTTGCTCCCATTAATTAAAAGATTATGGTAGAATCACAACTTATACCAATAAATATAATTTTTCAGGATAGACATTTGCAGAATAATAACAGTGCAGCTATTCATCATTTCTATGGGTATATATTAAGAGTTTATGCATCTAGTTGGGAGTTAATAATGAAAGCAAATCTTTTTGGTATTTGTTATGCAAATATTTATATTTGTTCAGTGAAAAAGATGATGCCCAAAAATTCCTAAAAAAACAAATTGGCATAGTTAAAAAATAAATATGCCATGAATGGATGCAAATGTTGGAAATTTGAAGTGCAAATTTGAATTTAACACATAATATGTGGATACGTATAGGTTGGTCTCCCAGCGAATGCTCAGATTTTAAAGTATCCGAGCCGAACTATCTCCATACCTTGGTTAGTTTTTGTCGATCCCCACGGCCGGCGATCGGTTGTGGTGAACATTGTTTCCTTTTTCTGCCACGCTTGCTTGATTTTCCGTGGTTTGACGGCGCGATGTTTTCTTCAGACTTCTTCGGTGGCGTAATATTTTTCACTGATCTAGAGGTTGGATCCCTTTTCAGGGCCTTCTTCTATGCCCATAGTTGATTTTCCCACTTTAATGATTCGGCAAGATACTCCTTCATTGTAATTATAAGGTTATCCACTTTTGACTTTGGCGATTGCACTTTGACCTTTTGCACGCTACAGGTTTTTATCATAAAAAAATATGTACCTGCGAGCATTGTTCTACCCTTGTCTGAAGGCGAATCTTTCCTCCTGCCATTTATGTTGAGCTGAACCTCCCCCTCACCAACATCAATGCTAGCATTCGCCATACATAAGAACAACCTCTCAAGGATGAGTAGCGTGTTGGCATCGATCTGCATATCTTGTACGACGAAGTCCACGAGTACGAAGAAATTCTTGATTTTCACCGGAATATCATCCGCAATCCCGATTGGATATCAGATTGATTGATTCACAAGCGCCAGAGACATGGCAATAGGGGACAAGGTTGTGTAATTCAACTTATCGAATATTACCTTGGGCATGATGCTGACACTTGCCCCCAGTCACATAGGGCATGGACGAACTGATATGCGCCAATAGAACAAGATATTGTCGGGCATCCCAGATCTTTCGTTTTCTCCATGACCGAGTTCAAAATAGTGGTGCTGCATTCCTCGGTCAGTTTGATGTCCTCTGTGGTTGGCAGTGGGTGTTTGTTATTGACGATGTCCTTTAGATACTTGGCGTATGTAGGTACCTGCATAGCGTGAAGTAGTGGAATATTGACATTTAGTTTCTTAATTAGCTCAACAAATTTGTCGAATTCCTCATCGACAGTTGGCTTCTGTTGACGACGAGGGAATGGCAGGACCGTCGGTTCATAAAATTTATGAGTAGCCTTCTTGCTCCCTGAACTTTTTTGTTTTTGAGGAGTTTCTTCAACCTCCTCTTCATCGTGTTCCTCCTCAATAGACTCGATAACCTCCTTCTGCTTTCCTGCATCTTTAGAATATAGAGGGTTTCGAATGAATTTACCCGATCTTACGGACACTGCGTTAACATTTTCTTTTGGGTGTAATTCGGTTGCCCTAGGAGTTTACCCGTGTTAGGATTAAGCACAGATGCAGCCAATTGAGCTATCTTTGTCTGTAGCATTTTGTGAAATCTTAACTAGTTTTGGATAGCAGAGGAAAATTCTTCTAATTTGAATCTATGTTTTGCAGGATTTTGTCAATATGAACAAATTTCTTACTAATATTATGATCAATTTTAGCCTGGCCTAATATAAGATCTTTGAAAGAAGGTTCATTATGATTGAAATTATTTTTACCTACCTGTTGTCTGTCGTCGAAGGAGAAATCGGCTTTGAGCTTCATCTCGGAGTGAATCCTTGTTGTTGAGGTTGAAACCCATTGTTGTTGATGAAATTAACATCCTCGGGTTGTGTTTCGGTGCAATTGTTGCCCGAATGACCCATATTTTTGTAAACTTCGTGGCTGTGTTGGGTGCAGTGCTCTCTAGCTTTCTCATGATCAGGTTCATCATGACAGTGAGCATGACCACTCCTTCAATTTGGTTGACTACTCGCGTACAGGTTTGGAGTCGTTCATCGCACCACCTCTGGTTAGAGACCATCTTTTCTATAAGTGTGTGTGCCACACTCAAAGATAAGAAAGTTCCACCGGAGGCGGCATCAAGGTGCTCATAGGCTGTTCGGCTGAGCCCATGGTAGAAACTTTGAATGATAGACCAATCTTGCATCCCATGATGAGGGCATGCTAAGATATACTCCTAGAGACGTTCTCATGCTTCCGGAATAGTTTTATCAGTGTGTTGTTGGAAGCTCAAGATCTTGTTTCTCAGGGTATTGGTTTCGCCCATTGGGAAATACTTGGAGAGGAAAACATTTGAACACTTCTCCCAAGTTGAAACAACCTCTTTGTTGCCATAGAACCACTGCTTTGCCTTTCCCGCAAGTGAATGGGAATAGGCGAAGGCGAATGACATTGATGGACGCATCCTTGATAGTGAAGGTGCTACATGTCTACAGAAAATACTCTAGATAAGCATTGGCGTTCTCAAAGGGCTTGCCACGGAACGGGCTCCCTTGAACCATGTTGATCAGCGCCGGCTTCAGCTCAAAGTTTCCACCTCCCACATTGGTAGTTGGTCCAGTAGGAGCATTGATGCTGGAGGGAGCTGAGAACTCAAGGATCATCTTGTTGGCCATTTCGGGCTGTGAATTTGATATGGATAGGTCTGAAGGTTGAGGGCTGATCGGAACCTCAAAGAGTCTAGGAGATGGTGGTATAATCCTTGGTCGAACTCTTCTTACCAGTGTCTCTTGTTTATTTTGGAAACAGAGCAGGATAAGCACGCTAAAATTAGCGGTAGCTTAATTTAGTAGGAACACTAGTTTATCCACATATACTAATGTGCTTGCTACCTCGACAATGGCTCTAGAGATCTTGTTTGTGGTCCTTAGCCTAATAAAGAGTAATCCACAAGTGTACGGATACAGATGTAGCTTTCACCCGGGAATATTCCGGAGTATTTATTTGCACGAGGAAGCAAGGTTGAGACTATCATGAATAATAAATAGGTTCAAAACTAATTAAAGTACCATCTGAAATATAGCCGGAGTAAATATTTGATAGGAGTGATAGATAATGACAAAAATCAGAGACTCAAAAGATAAAGAGTGGTTTAGTGAGCTGGGAGGACAATCAGACGAGATTAAGTTACTAGGGTAAATCAATCATTATACTAAGGTACAGCAATAAGATCCTAAACTAATGCCACTCTAGCAGATGACAAATTTACTTGTTCAGCTTTGTTTACTTCGGAGATGGCTAACCCACTACCACCCGCTATCACATAAGAACTCCAAATAGTTATGGTCATTCTCATTGGGCTCTATGGAGCTGGCCCAAACGTGGGGGATTTTGAGGGATAGACAGGCACTGTCACCATCTTCTACCTACCAAACAAACCGTGGGATTGGGCGTCGATCAATTTAGTCCTAACTCTAAGCACCACTCTCACAGCTAACACTAATATTTCCCCTAGGTCCTTGGAGAAACACTCTCACTTGGTGAAGTCCGTCTAATGTAAGCTATCAGAGGAGATACATCGCAAACACAGATGAATAAGAAGATTCTACTTCTATACTAGAGCACTTCCAGAACAAGGATATAATAATTTAAGTAAATGCAAAAATATAAATGTTCCACCACGTTCGGTTTGGCTCCGTAGAGCCCAATGGGGATGGCCATAATTATTCGAGATTCTTAAGTGATATTAGGTGGTGGTAGTTCCGCCAGGTCCGAAGTGAGCACAATTGAACGAGTGAAATCTATCCCCTATTAGAGTGACACTGGCTTAGAACCTTTATGTTGGATCAAGTAATAAAGACGATTTACCCTATGAACCTAATCTCGTCTCGTTATCCTCCCAACTTACTAAATCGCTCTATATCTTTTGAGTCTCTGGTGACTGCAATTGATTATCACTCTTATCCTATCCTTACCCGTACTATATTTTAGCTAGTAAATTAATTGGTACGGAACCTATCCTTTATCCACGATATTGTCAACCTTGCTTCCTCATGTAAATCAATACTCTGGAATACTCCCGGGTGAAAGCTACATCGGTATTCGTACACTTGCGGATTTAACTCTGTTAGGCTAAGGAGTGCCAACACGTACCCCTAAGTTGCATGGATAAAATCCATGGACATATGTGGGGAATTTTTTTCATTTACGGTCTTCGTTGTTTAGTGTCTGAACAAGAAGGAATCAATTCAAAATTTGTTTTATGAAAAGAGATTGATACAAGCATGTAAAGCTACTTTATAAAAGATAAATACAGAACAGTAAAAAAACTAGAGGTACTTTAGAAAAGAAAAAGAAGAATCAAGCTTAATAACTAAAACTGGTTTATAAAAAGCAAAACAAATTCTTTCAAAAATTTGTCTCTTCACAGGAGTGGTCTATGGCTTTAGTGGGATCCATAAATTATGGAAAATTTCTCCCTATGTGTGAATGATGCATAAATCCCTCATCCAAATTTCAGATCCAATCTCCTTTTGGGAAATAAAAAATATTAAACTACTAATTCATAAATATATCTAGAAAATATAGAGCTCAGTTTTCCATTCATATATAGCTCCCATATTCTCTGTCCAATGGACTTCGCAATTGTTCCATAGATGGATATGAAAGTTAGGCAACTTTTAGCTTCACAATCATTGAAAAATGATTTTAATATTTTTTTTCTAAAATTCAAACAATTGCTATTGCGTGGAGGAAAGTTTCTGAACAGATTTTCAACGAGGGAGAAAACTTGATCTCTAGCCTATCCAAGATTACATGAAAGGTCTCAAACCATTTGAGCAACCTCAAGAAATCATGGATCAACAGCAAGAAGGAGGTTAAGAAAATAGACTAGTTTCAAACAAGAACACTAAAGAAACAAAATCAAACACAAGAACTAGAGGAACTTGGATGAATATTTTTGTGGATTTTATTTCTTTGGTTTGGCTGATATCACAAAGCCACACCAAGGTAGGAAAAACATTCACAAGTTCACCACAAGCACACCCAAACCTTAGCACCAACTTGCATAAGTGGACTGGGAGACACCCCGTCCACTCCTTATATAAGCCAGGAGCTCTAGAGTATCGCAGTATGTCATGAGAAATTTTTGATACACTCAGATCATGTAAACCCACCATGATGAGCAGAGGGGGTTGAATGGGAGCCTTGAATATTTTTCTTTGGATTGGTATTCCTCGAACTCACAAACCATCCAAAAGCCAAACATCGTGACAACTATGTGTACCCCAAGATTGCATGGTTGAGACCAATGAAAATATGAGGGAATTTTTAGTCACAATCCTAGTTATCAAGTTTACAAACAAAAGAGAATCAATTCAAACATTACTTTAATAAAGTACAATAAACCAAATCACTAAAACCACTTTCAGAAAAGCAAAACAGATTCTTTCTACAATTGTCCTTACTTGGAAGAGATAACCGGTGGATTTATGGTGCTCTAACAATTTTGGGAATTTTTCTCCCTATGCCATGACGAGTCAAGAAACACTCCACCAAAAATCACCTCAAAATTATTTACACAAAAAGCAGAAAAATTCAAACAGTACAGCTTGTCACATATTTCGAGTAGAAAGTTTAGGGCTCAATTTTCACCTCATTGCACCCAAACGAATAATTTCCATTACTTCAAATTTTTTGTGATGATAGATATGGAAATCATGTAACTTCTCCAAGTGGAAGCACTTAAAAATGATTTTTGCAAATTTTCTAAAAATCGAACACTGACTACTGTGCGAAGAAAAAGTTCTGGACAGATTTACAACTAGTGAGAAACTTTGATCTTTAGTCTATCCTAGGTTGCAAAAAAGATGTCAACCAAGATTATCTCTAGCCTCATTTGTTAGAACATTCAAGTTCTTAGGAGGAGAAAAACCAACATCTACAATCCACCAAATATTAAAAATACAAGGCCTCAATGTGGCATCACACGTGAATTTTTCAATAATTGTAGTTAGCACCATCAAGCAAAGATACATCACCTAGGTGCCCAAAATTCCTCATGGTCATCCGTGAACTCTCAAGATGGTGAATTCTATTTAGTGAGAGATTGTTTCTTCGATGCCACTCGTAAGAAATCGGATGCCCAAAAGGGGGATGAATTAGGCTTCTCAAAATTTTTACTTTCTAATCCAATTTTAAACTTGTGTCCAAAGCTTAAATTAATGCGGAAGGTAATTGTGAAATCTTTTAACACAATAATATGGCAAGGTGACAGCAATCCTAGGGTGAGGTGAACCAAATACAATTATCCAAACAAGATGCAATCAAGCACAAGATAAATATAAAGAGGAGAAATTACACTAGCACAAGTGGAATCAAGTTCAATTAAAATATGAGTCCATGATAAGCAACGTATGGCAAGATGGGTAAATAGCACGATAATCGTCTTATGACATGAATAACATAATACTGTATGCAGTACTATTGTCCACTAGATGCTACAATGTTGATATTTGATCTAGGCCATCAAATCCGTGAGAAGCCGCTCACATATAAAGATGTGAAAACCCCCTTTCTCATTATGTTTTAATGTAATCCTTGATTTCCTAAGTGGAAAAGATGCTTCCACATTTCTTTATCTAAGCCATTCCCCATTAATCTAATGGATGTTAACATACTAACACACAATTAATATTAACACTAGATATGTTGGCATTAAAAATATCTCAATGATAATGTCGATGATATATGTACTTTAATTTGGCACAGGCAAAAAAAATCTGTATGCTCTGGTTGTGTTGACTGCATTGAACTGACCTGGAGCTAACTTGATCTTTACTGTAGTGTTTCAGAAAGAACTGCAGTAATGAACTGCACTGACCTGGAGCTAAAAATATAGAAGTAACGCACTGCAATACTGAACTGCACTGGCCTGAAGTTTTTTAGTGTAGTATTTCAGAAATTACTACACTTACCTGAGGCTTTTAAGTGCACAACTTTCAGAAAGTCTAAATAGTATCAATTGCAGTGCATTACTTCTGAAAAATTACAACCATCACATGGTGCTTGCACTCTTTTCAAACTTAAAAGTTACAAACAAACATATAAAAAATCTCATTGCTTCCTCTCTTGAATTTGACATTGCTTCCTCTCACAGTGTGACACAAGGCTGTGCATCAGAATTTAAATTCCATGATAGATACATGCCTTCCAATAGTTCTTCAGCAAGCATATCAGATAGCATTCACAGTAAACTTGAATCTGTACATAAAAACCACCTCATAGCATAAGCAAAAACAATGATTCAATTACAAATCATAGCTCCCATTTACATTGTTCCTTCGTACAGCTCTCTGATCATACAAATTGGGATTCAATTACATTTCTGAGTTCGTACAAAATTTACATAAGAATATACAACAAATTTTGCACTGCCACTGTTGCTAGCAATCTGATCTCTTAAATTTCACACTTGCTGTTGCTGAAAAATCTTATTGCTACTACCTAGCTACCATCTCATCTTAGGCATGCTCTTCTCTTGACAGCTACCATGGACGTAGCTTGCATGCAGCACCAACAACCTGAGTTTGCACTGCAGCTCCAACAATCTCCGGCTAGCCACACCCATGCAGAGGAGGAAGCCGATGTGGATGTGAACTCTTTATAGGGTTTTGGTACGGGCTGATGGCGGGGTATGCTGGGACATGGAGAGAGAGAGGGGGCTTGCCTACCTGCGGGCGGCAACCGACGATGGTAGGATGGGAAGGGAAGAGACACGGGAGGCTTGCCTACCTGCGGGCGGCAACCGACGATGAGTGGCGGCAGCCGATGGCGGTCGCAGCAAAGAGGAGAGTAGGGCAAAGGCGATGGAGATTGGGAGGCTGGGCAAATGCGATGGAGAAGGAGCCAGGGGGCTGTTTTGCAATTTCCAATCTTTTCCAGAGCTGGGGCGGGCGGTTCTCTGTAAAATAGCCATGCTGGTTTGATTGGATGTTTGGATGAGAATCCGGTGGTTGAAATAGGCCGTGCGCATGTGTACACAGCCAGTGATGTGTACACAGGAGCCGTTGCCTTCTTTAATTACTATCAGTATATATACAACGGGTGGCAGTAGATCCAGGCTACTATGGGTAAGGTTTGTTTCAACCCGTTCCACGAAATGGGCTGCAGGCCCATTGGCTCATCACGGGTTCATCAAGAGATACGTCTGTCCTCACCTTCAACCTCCATATCCAATCCTTCCAATCCACAAACCAGCCATAGAAGCCACACTCGCGCGCCGCGACCACGCCTGCGAGCCATCCCCAATTCCCCATCCAATCAATGCTGCGCCGCAAACCCACACGCATCGAGCTCCGCACCTCCGACCACGAGGAGCTCAAAGACCACCTCCGCCTGCGCGCCGCCGCCGCCGCCGCCGCCGCCGCCGCCGCAACCAGCACCCCTACGGGCTCCTCCACTCCGGCGCCGACCCCGCAGCCATCCAACCCCCTCCTCCACCTCCTCCACCCCCCGCCCGACGCTGCGCCCTCGAAGCACCACCGCATCGGCCTCCCCACCCCGAACCCAAAACCCTAGACACAACAGATCCCTAGCCTCGCTGCCATGGAGGTCGAGATCAAGCTCCGCCTCCCTGACGCCGCCGCCCACCGCCGCCTCTCCTCCTTCCTCGCGCCCCGCCTCCTCCGCACCGACGCCCAGCGCAACATCTTCTTTGACGCCGCCGCGCGCCCCCTTGCCGCCGCCACCGCCGCTCTTCGCATCCGCCTCTACGGCCTCGACGACCGTGCCCCCACCCGCGCCAACCTCGCGCTTAAGCGCCGGCCGCGTATCGATGCTGGTGTCAGCCGCGTCGAGGAGATCGAGGAGCCCCTTGACCCCGCCCTCGCCCTCGGCTGTGTCGACGAGCCCATTCGCCTCGGTGAGGTCGACTCCTCGATTATCCGACTCGTCGCCGACGAGTATGGCGTCGGCGGGGACGCTGTGCCGTTTGTCTGCCTCGGTGGGTTCCGGAACACTCGCGCCGTGTACGAGCTTGAGAAGGGCGAGGGGCTGGGGCTCGTGTTGGAGCTCGACGAAAGCAAGTTTGACTTCGGAACAAACTATGAGCTGGAGTGTGAGACGGCGGAGCCCGACCGTGCCAAGGAAGTCCTGGAGCAGCTGCTCACGGTAGCTGGCGTGCCTTACGAATATGCTCGGAGCAATAAGTTTGCGTGCTTCATGGCTGGGAAGCTTCTTCCATGACTAATTTTGTGATTGTGGTATGCCATTCAAATAATCAAACTGTGATTGCTATAAATCTAAGATCGATATTCAATCAGGCATTATTTATCTTGTTTCATCTACCGGATAATTCTCTACTGCTACTACTATATGTGATGCTTCAGCTTGACTTTGAAAACTGGTGGATAAGTGCAGGGAAACATTGTTCTTGATGGTGTTGTCATGATCCTTGCTTTAATGCTTAGTGCTATCAGTCTGAATTGAAATTAGTCTAATCCTGTTAAAACTTACTGTGGTCCCCTTGCTCCAGAACTCTGGTACCCATTATACTGGGATTATCTTCCTTGGTACTCCTGGCATTGTGTAGTTTTAGCTAGGACATGCCAAACACCTTCCTTAGTCTTATGAAAATGTGACGTGTTATCATTTGGCATACAAACATGCATTTCAAGCTGAGTGCTAGCTGATGTGGTACTGTAGTGTGAAAACACTGTGCTGGAAAATAATAGATTCATTTAGAGGGTTCTAATGGATGCATGAATTGTCATGTTGCATGTGTACTCTGGAACAACATCTTTGTTCACACAGCTGGGAATTATACCTCCTGCAGGTCAATTATTTTTCTTGCCATATTTTGAGTGTGTTATCTTGGAAAAATATTAAGTTAAACAATGTTTATTTTTTGTAATTTAATGTTTCATCTATAAAAGTTGGTAAATTCTGGTACGGATCTCATATTTTCTTTGTGCTTTTTTATTGTAAAATTTGTGATGTCCATGAGACGCAAGGAGAAACTCCCATGAATTAAATGAGAGATTCTCATAACCTCCCTACCATGAATTTATCTAACTCTTAATTTAGCTCAACCCCTCGTGAACACGTATAAATAGAGGGTTATATGCATGAAAGAAAGTGAATAAGAAATAGTTATTTGTACCTATTTCTTTTTGACACTGTTCATACTTTGTGCAATTTACGATCAGTTTTTTTTATAACAAAATGAAGCTTTTATTGCAGAAAACACACCTTTTCATTGTTTGGCCATTAGTATTCGCTGCTCGTAGTGTGCATGCTTTTGATGTTCTGTTATATTACAAAGTTGTGTTGTAATTAAATGTACTCTGCTTCTGCCTTGTGAATATGGTGTGCTCATGTTGTCATTCAGATATGTGTGCTCATGCTGCCATTCATCAATATATTGTGAATTTTTGTGATTGTGAACAGCAGAATTCAATGTGGATGTATCTTATTCCTGGTATCGGGTAGACCTGTTATATGTCATGAGCCCATAACAGGAGGTTCTGCATGCTGATGGATAACAAGTACATGTGGTTTGCAAAAAAATACAGAATTTGACGCTCAATTCATATGCCTCTTATCTCATCTCAATGACATGTTGGATTGCCTACCTATATAAAAGTAGGCCATGATAAATCCTGACATTGTTATATGTCTATGTTCGTGTGTGCACGAGCTAGGTGATGAGTGAGATACATGGATTCTAAAGATGGGAAGCATGGAGGAAGGCCGGTGGCGACCATTTACCAAGACCTTTCGTGCATCTGATCTCTGTGGCAGTCTGAAATTAACTCAGGTCGCCGTTAATAACGATGTGAATCTCACTTTGGAAACGAGGGTGCGCCAAATGACAACGGCAGCACCTGAGAGAATGCAAATGACCTTGCTATGCAGCCGGCTAAAATTGGCATACACACGAGCTTCGCCTCGACATGACTATTCTAACGGCCCAAATGACACGGTAGACAACATGTCAGCGTTATCAGGTAGACCAAATGCCAAATAATCTTAGGCGTTCGTAAGAATTGAACCTGTGTGCGTGAATATGACCCTAAGAACCAAATCTGAGTGTGTAAAAATAAATAACCACACTAGCCTCACCACTGTGCTACAACCATATCTGCAAGGAGTTTTTTTAGCACACACCCAATTGTTTTTAACCGTTCATCTAATCTGATGCAATGGTGTCTATGAGATCTAAATCCCCTAGGGTTGAGACACCACTACCTTTGACTTCTCAATGACTTATTCCAATTCTCGTGGCCAATTCCCGATCGTACGAGGGCTTGACTGTGAAAAGCGGTGTTGTCTAAAGGAAGGAGTGGATGGCAGCGAAGAGGAGGAGCAACAGCGCAAAGTGGCCGACACCGGCGACGGAGAGAAGCCACCGTAGAGAAGGCTGCGACGACAGCGCAGGTCGGCTGCACGGCGGGCTCCGTTAGAAGGTGAGGCAAGGGTGGGGGTGGGGGTTAGGGAGAGAGGAAGCACAGCGCGTGTTTAAATGGTGCCAGGGCAGCGTGGGCAGCGACGGGTCGCCAGAGCGAGGAGAGCCAAGTCGAACGCTGGAAGTATGATGGTGTGGCAGGAAGACGACGTCATGCATCCAATGCATACGAACAAGATAACATCTTCACCACATCTTATGTGGAGTTCAAGGTGGGGAAACAACGACATACTTACGTTGCTTATTTTTCTAAGTCAAAAATTGGTCCTAATGAAGATCATGCCACTGGGCATTCTGGTTATTGGAAAATAATGTTAATGGGTGAGGGAGAGAATGGACTTACGCCAAAGGAATGAAGAAAGACAAGTGCAAGGATGTGAGTTAGTAATGAGCCCACCACATCGGATCTTGGCTTTGTTCTTCTCGGCGTAAAGTTAAGTTGAGTTTTACAGCAGCATTTTTTAATTTTTATATAGCCTACGTATTACAGTAATTTGTAATATTTTTTTCGAGGCTTTTAGTAGTTCTTCCCAAAATTGTAAAACTTTTTTAAATTATTATTTTAAATTATTATACCATTTTTTAGGGCTCTTAATTTTTTCTACAGTAAAACACAACTTTATTCAACGCGGAAACGCTGAAAAGAACTAGGCTCTTGTATTTATGGAAAACAGTCTATATGATTTCTTTATTTTGGATAAATCCCTCTTCATGAAACTTTTTTTTTGGAGGCAATAAACATTAAGGCTATACTTTATCTCCCTTTTTTGGGAGATTATAACATTTCTCCCAATTTTATCTCTCTTCTTTTTTCTAGCCTCTCAATATTTGAAATGATTGAGGGATAACTTTGGATAAATTGGAGTCTTGATTTAATAGACTGTATGGGTATATGTAAAAGGGATAAATTGGAGTCTTGATTTAATAGACTGTATGGGTATGTGTAAAAGGGATACTTGGCTTATTTTTGGTGGTGAAGGAATATCCGACGGAATGGATGCTTAATTCCCGTGTGGAAATTAGCTGAGCTATGTTTAAGTATGGCTAGAGCTCAACGGGTATGCGAAGGAAATGACCGGCTTTGAAGAGTCACTACTCTTTGAGAACACAAATTTTGACAAAACTTAACACAACCATAAGTGGCTAAAATGTAGATTTGAACTATTTTTGGTATTTTTGGCTTTGGTGGGAAGAAAAAAACACTGAGGAACTTATCAAAATATATTTTTGTATTTTCAAAATAAATTCTGAGACATCCCCCTACTAGAGGTTTGAGCAGACTAAAATCTTGTCTTAGCTATATCATATCTCACAACAACTTAGACTTGCATCAAAATACTAGCTCCCACTATGTAGAGATTTAGATAGGATTACTACTCATACCAATAAATGTTAAACTTGAATGAGTACTAAGTTGTGAATCTAGTATTTACAGAATAATGATTGAGCAATTTTTGCATTATTTCCATTGGCAAAAATCATCTATTATTTTATTTGTTTGAGAGTAAGCAAAAATAAGAAATATTTTTGGTATTTTCATATTTTGCAAATTTTTATGTATTTTTGAATATTAAAAACTAGACTAATTATTTACATGACCAGGTTCATGACAACTACAACAAGGCAACACCGCTTCATTCAGCAAGGCAAGGTATAACAAACAATAGCTGACAAGTCAGAAATGCAAAGCGGCAGATGATAGATATTCATAGCAGCAAGCAAGCTAATATAGCAGGACGCCTAAGCAGAAGCAACAACAAAAGCAATGAAGCGAGTGGAGAAGAGGCGAAATGTACCTAACTGAGCTGATGGGTCAAGACCCAAGTGGCAGAACAATATGTTGGTGTTTCTTATGCTTAATATTATAGTGTTGTAATTCTGCAAGCGCACGGAACACCATATAGCATTTTCACATAGAAGTATTTCAGGGTATCGTATTTTCTCAGGGAAGCAAGATAAAATATACCGGTAAATAAAAAATAGCTCTTGTACTAATAAATAAAGCCACCAATTAATAATTAGTAGGGGTTAGATAAAATAGATATTTAGGAAAATTTTGACACACCAAAGACTCGATAAATAAGAGTGGCTTAGTTAATTGGGAGAACAACGAGACGAGTAAACTTCCTAGTTTCAGTCTTATCAATTTACCTAACCGAGCCAACAAATAAAGATGTGGAAAACCCGCTACGGCGACCGGAGGGGTGTGAATGTGGAGTGATTTTGGACGATTTGTGGAGTTGTACTCTTCTTAGTTTGATTCTTAGCCCACAAGTTTTCTAGAGGCTTTATCTTAAATGTTAGCAATTAGTGAACCTTGTTTTCAATCAAGGTGCTCACTTATAGTGTGAGGTGTATATAAGTGTAATGTTGTGGTGGTTTCTTTTTAGTACCCCTCTTGGATTGGTTTGTTGCCTTTTGTGTTGGCACACGATGTGAATTCCGAGTTAGCCTTTGCAACGTGTTGCTAGAGGATTGGATCTTCTTGCATAATCATCATGTGCATCATGCTAACCTGCAAATGCTTTTACTGTCAATTGCCTCTTGTCTTCCACTTTCATGGTGAGCTATCTTTTACTCGACAAGTCCAGTGTTCACTTTAATAGGACATGTTGTACTTGCTCTTGCTCCGATGTGTATATTTTGTATATTGCTAGGACATATTAGCTCCTGTTTCTCTTTTTTGTGTCCTGGCTAGTGCATCACCCTGCTCATGTTTTTGTGCCTATATAGTATATATCTTTTATTCACGAGCTTAGCTATAGCATGTGGTTTACTTGTCATAACTTATCCATGCTATCATATGGTATGAGCATCTGGTTTGAGTGTGGGCTTGTGCTTTATACTGTTTACTCTATCTTGTCATGAGTAGTATCTAGGTTGTCTGACCCTGATCGTCTACTGCTCCATATTCTGCTTTGTGTCTTGGCATGAGATGCCACACTTTGTGCCACATGGTTGGCTTGGTGTTCCTGACCGTTGTTGTCAGATGTGCTACATGTTGAGTGATTTTCATGTGATTAGGGTTATATAGCTTGGATACTATTTGTGGTTTGCATTGCTAATGATCATCATTTATTGCCCTTGATTTGTATATGCTTCGTATCTGTTTACATGAGCTTATGCTATCACTGTTGACATCATTTGATAATCATGTATATGATCTTTCCTTGTGTAATATCTTGTGTTCATGTGTTTGGAGCTAGATATTACATGGTCGTTGTGTATTTCCATTACTGGTTTGACATATGGATGATTATCACTGGCTGTCATTTTATTGGCATGTGTTGCTCAAACATGCTTATGATCATGACTTGTGTGATGTCTTGTTTATCTTGATGTTGCATAGTCGTCATAGACCCCACGACTGGCTAGTCATATATCATGTTCGTTCATTTTTTATAATCACTAGGATGTGAGGTACTAATAAGTCCATCAAATCGGAGCTTGTGTTTATGGAACAGTCTTTAAATATGACTCCTTTATTTGAACAAATCCCTCTTTATGAAACTATTTTTGCAGAGGAAATTAACTCTCTTTTCCCTTTTTCGTGGAGATTATAACATTTCTCCCAATTTTCTCTCTTTCCCTTTTTGTTTAACCTTACAACTTTCAATACAATTGAAGGAGTTCTTTTGGATAATTTGGAGTCTTCATAGGTAGACTGTATAGGTAGGTATATGCAAATGAAGACTTTGTCTAATTTTTAGTAGTAAAGGAATTCCTGACGAAAGGAATGCTTAATTCCAACGTGGAAATCAGCATAGCCGGATATGAATAAGACTAGAATTCAAAGTGTTACGCGAAAGGAAATGACAAGTTTTGAAGAGTCACTATTTCTTAAGGGCACAACACTTGACAAAACTCAACGCAACCGTAAGTGGCTAAAATAAATAGGCTCCAAATTTTTTTCGATATTGGGAAGAAAATCAATTAAGGAACTTATCTCAAAATATTTATGAGGTGACTAAGTTCGATACTTAGCTATATCATATCTCACAACAACTTAGATTTTGGATCAAGATTTTAGCTCCTACCAAGTATAGATTATGGTGGGATCACAACTTATACCAATAAATGATAAACTACAACATAGTACTAATTTGTATACCCAATATTTACCTAATGATAGATCATTTTTGCATCATTTCCTTTGGTACAAATAAAAGCCTATGCTATTTTATTTGAATTTTTATTGAAGGTAAGCAAATATTTTTGGTATTTTTGGGATTTGCCAATTTTTATGATTTTTTTAGTATTAACTAACTAAAGCAATGAAAGTTTCATGGGGATGATAACCAAGCAACAAATTCAATATGGCAAGACAAGGGACAACTGGCAGTTACAGGTAGGACAAGACAACAGGCAAAGCTCGGAAGAAAAAACGGCAAGCTACAGCAGCAATAACAGCAAGAGAAGCTAGTGGGATGACAGACAATATGTTCCTCAATGTGCCGATGGGTCAAAACCCATGTGATGGAACAATGCCGCTAAAGCATCAGTGTTTGATGCCACGACATTCATGTTGGCTTGGAGGCTGACGTTAGTCTCCTAATGAAATCTGGTGTGTTGGTGCAATGTCTCATGAACATGCCCCATATCATCAACCAGGGTATCCACCTTGTCCCCCATGAACCGAAGGTCTCTAGAAAATGGTTCCGTGTAGGAAGGGTATCATGCTGATGTGAATTGTTCATCCCTTCCCAGAGTGGAACCTTGTCCATACAGATGCTAAGATCCTCCTGATTCTTGCTGTCGGGAACTTCCAGCTGCATGCTGGTGGGTGCCCCAACTTCCATGACTTTGCTCACCATACCCATGTGTAGATGAGGTCCATTGGTCCCATCCCGCACTAGGGCAAGATTAGTGAGCGTCGGTGGCATCCCTCCATGACTCATGATTGGAAGTGTTATGTTTCGACACATCTTGCTCTAGTTGGTATTGCAGTTAGGTACTCCTCATGTTGGTTGCGTGCACGACTCCTGGTCACTGGTCCAAAAATGCCGAGGGGGTTCTCTTAGGGATGCAAATGGGTTGCTTTGCGGGTACCCGCGAGACCGCTTGCTTCACTGAAATACACTCGCTTGCTTCACTAAAATACAATAAACATTGTGAATCTTAGTGTATTTCAATAAAACAAGCTGTCTCACAGGTACTTGCGAAGCATCCTGCTTACATCCCTACGTTCTCTAGCTCTAAGATTAAAGGTTAATATTCGGGCGGTATAGAGTCCGAGCCTTAGATTAGGCAAACGGATCTCAACCGTAGTTCCCAAAAAACACATGAATAGGTTGTCATTGGGATCAGCCGTCAAAACATGCCCTTGCAAAAAGTGGTCCTTCCCTATTAATGAAATTCGGTTTCTTGGAAGGCTACTTGGGCATTTACTAAAACTCCCAAATTCTCATCAATGTGGGTAGTGAAAAAAGTACAGTCTATTTCTCCTACCAATTTTTCTTCTCTAACTAGTGAGTTACCATGTTCAAAGTTGGATTTACAGGTTTCTTTTGACCGTGGCGTAAAAATATTGCAGTTCATCAAGTCGCACAGTGCGCATATCTTTTCATGAATTTATTAACATTGCAAGCCAACGATGCATGAACCCAAGAGTGGAATTATGAATTTCATTCATGCGAGGAGATCCACTATAAATCTTAATAGAAATTGAATGCCAAAATTCCTCACAGTTAAAGCCTCTTAAATTATTACGGGTAGCTTTCCATCTCATTGAAAAAACCTAGATAACCAGTCAATTCTTGTAGAGAACATTCAAATGTCTCAATAAACAGTCTAAATCTGAACCTGGTTCCATTTTCGAGAATGCAAAGAGTGCTTAAAAATTCAAGAGTTAGAAGACGCAAACCTTTTTCCATGATGGGTACGAAGTTTGTCCATCCAACCATGTGGAAAGCTTTAGTGAAGTCGTCCAGGATACTGGTTTGGACTAGCAGCATCGGGTCGTTTGCCCGCGTATGCTGAAATGTGTGGTTCCTAAGCGCATCGAACATTTGTGCTTCCCAAGTATTTTGGAGGATGATATGATCCTCCGAGGTTAGAATTCTGGTCTGATGGTCTTGACTGAAGTGGGCCCCATGAGTACCGTCTGAGTCAGAATGCCAGCTTGTGTGATGCCAGAATAATATGAATCCATCAACACATCCTCCCGAGAGTGGCTCTCGAGGACCTCCGTTGGTGTATGGCTCCGTTCGGAACTGGACGAACTGAATCTCGTGTGAGAATTTCTACAAATTAACATACCAGCTATGTTTAGCGGGCCTACTCTGCTCTTTCTTTGTCTTGTGGATTTGACCTTACAGACAATTACCATCGCAATCCATAGTTACTCGTACAGAGAGTCAGACTCAGAGTCATACCTCCGCATGTTTAAGTCTCTGACCTTCCAATCAAAACAAAAACCCTTTTCTCTTTGCTGAATCACCATCATCATCATCATCATCCGAGATGTCTACCAAGAAGACAATCCTTGAGTTCTCGGCATCATCTATCACTGACATCCCCATCAGACCAATCACCAATGTGTGAGATGGAGGCTTCGAGCTGAAGCCAGCTCTTATCAATATGGTTTAGGCAAACCATTCTGCGGCAAACAAACGGAGGACACCAATGCTCATCTCCAAGACTTTCTGGAGATATGCAATACATGTACTATCAAGGGAGCATCTCTCGATACTGTCCGACTGCGCCTTTTCCCATATTTGTTAGTAGGGAAGGCAAAGCAATGGTTCTCTGCCAACAAAGATGCAATTTCTACTTGGAAGAAGTGCTTGAATGCCTTTCTTGCCAGATACTTCACGTTGGCAAGACAAATGCCCTCCGAAATAAGATATCTACTTTTCAGCAAAACACCGATGAGTCCAAGACAAGCTACACAAGCCCACTCCACCAATCGTCTTGAAGGCAAGACCTCCAAGAGTAATAAGCTCTAAATGGCCTTGATCGCACCAGATCAAGAACCTCGCCTGATGAACATGGTCAAAGAGGAGAGAAACACCTAGATGGATGGAACATAAAGTTCTAATTCTTTCTAATACTATAGGGTAAATGATCTAGCTCAAGGGAAGGACATAACCTCCTCTAGCCAGCCATAATGCCCTCGTTTATGACCTCTCTGAAGAAAACTAGCCGTTGGAGAAGAGAATTGTCCAAAAACTGGTCATGAGAAAGTCCGATGGAGTAAGTACACCATACCAGTGCAACTCCACCGGACAACATTCGATGTATCCAGCCCAAAGAACACAACATCATTGGACATTGTCCGGCACCCACCAGACACTGTCTGGAGAAAGATCTAACCCTCGCCTCCTCTGCCAGGTAATAAAATATCTCTTTCCACCTTTTGTCAACACACCATTCATCTCACAAATATCAGAATAGATGAGTTTAAGAGGTGCCAAGTCCCTCTCCTTGGAAGCCTTATGAGGTTTATGAGGTTACTTTGATTGCACATAGTTTTGGCATATAGAACCTTTGACAGTTGAAATTTTTAAAATCAAATTCATACTGGAAAGCCGAGGCATGCAACCAAAATTTTTATGACATAAGTGTGAGTGCCAAAAATCAGCCTCACTACCATTGACATTGTCACAAATATGGTTCACAAATTTATTGCAGTAATCCAAAAACTGAAAGCAGAACAAGCCTCCACGTTCATAGCCTTTACCAATAAATAGTCCATGTTTAGACACGACAACTTTATTACACCCAAAAAACTATTTATACCCATCTCTGTAGACAAGGGACCCGCTTACTTTGTTCTTATTGATTGAAGGGACATGTTGCACGTCCTTCAATTGTGCGATCTTCCCTGAAGTAAATTTTGGATCTATTGTTCTAACGCTATGAATATAAGCATTGAGTCTGTTCTCCATCAGTACGGTGAATACAAACATGAACATTAGCACCAGTATCAATCCACAAATTTGTAGACTGACCCACCAAAAGAATACTAGGTAGATTACTATAATCGTTGGCTCCTCCTTCAATGTTGCAAATGGTCACATTGATTGATTTCGAATTATACCCTTTATTAGATTTTTTTTTTTGGTTCTTGTGGTTTGGGTGCTTTTTAGACTAGTGCCCAACCTCCCTGAAAATCGAGCAAGGCATCTCATCCTTATTCGACTTCAAGTTAGTGGTATGTTTGGCTTTATTTTTCCCTTTGTTATTACCGAGCTGTTGGACCACATTAGCAATTGAAGTTCCCACGCCTCCTCTCCTAAGTGTATCCTTAGCCCAAGCTTTCTCCTCAACATGAAGAGATGCAATCCGACCCTCAACATTGATATCTTGTCCGTTATGTTTTAGAGATGTGGCAAAAATCCTCCACGAAGAAGGTAACTTGGCAATGATATACCTAGCCACAAATTTGTCATGTAGTACATACTTGAGAAGTTCGAGTTCCTTTACAATGCATTGCATTTTATTAGCTTGCTCAACCACAGAATGTTACCAACCACCTTGTAGTTCTTATACTGCTCTATAACATACAATTCACCCCTAGCATTGCACTGAATTTAGTATTCAATGCATCTCGCGGCTCTTTTGTGTATTTTATGTGCAAATACACATCACAATGATAATCGAAAAGAACGCTAAGGACAAGCCCTACAAATATTGTGATGAACTCTTGGCACCCTTTTCCTTGGTGTGAGGTTAGGACTTTTACCATAGGTATACCCGCTGCAACATAGTAGACGTTCATAGCTGTCAGCAACAGATTGACTTTCGCCAACCATCTCTTGAAGTTCACACAGGTGAATTTCTTCGACTTGCACTGGTAAAGCCATCCATCGATAAACTAAAGTGCCTAATATAAGGTTTTTGGATTAATAGAAATATGAGCACTTTCATATTTATTTTAACTCAAAAATAAATTATAAATATGATTTGATAAAGAGAAAATTGCACTGTAGCCCCCTGAAGTTGGCACCTCGTTTCACTTAGCCCCCGAAAGTTGTAAATTACTCTGCCAGGCCCTCGAAGTTGGCACCGTTTGCACCACAGGCCCTGGACCGTTATATACCCGTTAGGCGCTGACGTGGCGATGACGTGGCGACGACGTGGCATTAAAACTCATAAAAAATCATAAAAATCATAAAAAAATTCAAAAAATCATAAAAAAAGATAAAAATCATGAAAAATTCAGAAAAATCATAAAAAAAAATCTAAAAAATTAAAAATCATAAAAATCATAAAAAAAATCATTAAAAATCATAAAAAATTATTAAAAAATTATAAAAAAATCAGAAAAATCATAAAAAATTCAGAGACATCATCAAAAACTCAGAAAAATAATAAAAATTCAGAAAATCATAAAAAACTTAGAAAAAAAATCAAAAATCATACAAAACTCAGAAAAATCATAAAAAATTCAGAGAATCATAAAAAACTCAGAAAAATAAAAAAAAATTCAAAAATCATAAAAAACTCAGAAAAATCATAAAAAATTTTGTGATGTCTCTGAATTTTTTTTTTTATTTTTCTGGTTTTTTATGATTTTTTTATTATTTTTCATAATTTTTTATGATTGTCCCGAATTTTTTATGATTTTTTCGATTTTTTATGATTTTTATGTTTTTTTATGATTTTTAAAAATTTTTATGATTTTTCTGAATTTTTCATGATTTTTATGCTTTTTATGATTTTTTATAATTTTTCTGAATTTTTCATGATTTTTATGATTTTTTGAATTTTTTATGATTTTTATGATTTTTTATGATTTTTAATGCCACGTCATCGCCACGTCAGCTCCTAACAGGATATAACGGTCCAGGGCCTGTGGTGCAAACTGTGCCAACTTCGAGGGCCTGGCAGAGTAATTTACAACTTCCGGGGGCTAAGTGAAACGAGGTGCCAACTTCAGGGGGCTACAGTGCAATTTACTCTTTGATAAATAAGCACCACAAAGGAAGAGCTTATCTTAGATATATATGCACTAGAAGCACACATATATCTCTGATAAACTCGACAATAACATAGAGACAAAGAATACATATTGGGTATCCACACAGATGAATTGGACACTGACGTTGCTAGTGCTGTTGGGGCCGACGTTGATGTTGTTATTGTTGTTGACAACGATGTTGGGTTTGTTGTTGTTGTCGTCGGTGATCCTCGCCAGTTAAGACAACGACACAGATTGGTGTACAGAGGAGCGCATGGTGAATACGAGCGGTTGCGCTACCGAGCGCTTTCCAAAAATCTTATTCGTCCTCTCCTATTGTAGGAGTGCAAGGACGTGCAATTGTGGAGACCTACTCTTTCATTCAATGGTGCACGCCGACACATGGGACGGGGAATGCTGGATGACTCTCCCATGCAGGAGTGCAAGGACGTGCAGTTCTGGAGATTTGCTCTTCCGTTCAACAATGCACGCTGGCGCATGGGACAGGGAAGGACGTGTAGTTCTGGGGACTTTCTCTTCCGTTCAATAATGCATGCTGGTGCACGGGACAAGGAAGACCGAACGATAGCGCAACGAATGAAAGAGGCACAACATTGGATTTTTTACGTGTCTCTTGGCGGTAGTAGTATTTTTATGATAAAATCACATGGGCTAATGGGCCATGAGATCATGCAGGTGTTGTGCACGCGCCCCGTCCAATGCCCAGCGAGGCCAGCAAGTGCGCATGTGTGGTGTTCTCTTTCTCACTCCCATCACATGAGCTAGTAGTATGAAGCAAGCTTCACTATTTAATCTTGTCATGCACTTCTTCCATTAGTAAGATGGTACTAAAAAAATGATATGCCTTGGTTAATTAGGTCTTTGAGATTTTTTTAGGGTTTACTCTCATTTAAGTGGACATTGGCCTAAATAATCTAACGGTTGCTATCTTGCAAACTTTAGGCACTGCGGGAAAATGTCATTAGACCCTAGAGGCCACACTCAAATCCTAGCTTAGTGTCGATTAATATTGCTAAACATAATCCTAGCCTAGAGTCAATCAATATTGCTAAATATTATGTATGCTCTAAGGTAACAACAATGGATTATCGGTTAGCAATCGAGTAGCCAAGGAACAAGAGAAGGGTTGGGTGGTGCACTGTATGACATGATTATTACTCCCCCCGTTTCACAATGTTTGTTCGCTCCACTTCCTACGACACATGCATGCCGGTCATTCCTTAATGGAATTGCATCAATTGCATCATTCTTTACTACTACAGAACGGGCATTCAGTACTGGTTCGTATGGGCCATCAGTATCGGTTTATGAACTGTTACCCTAAATTAGGACTGATGCCCCTCAGGAATTAGTACCGGTTAAACCAACCGGTACTTAAGGGGCTAGACTTGCTTTCAAAATGTTATGAAATATTGAAAAAAAAACAAGACTCAAAACCCAGCACCTCTTGCCCCCTTGTGACCCATGCCTCGCTCTTCTAACCAACTCACACACCCACACGTTTTGAAAAAAACTAGCACAAGCATACCTTTTAGCCTTTTCAGAAACGAGGCATCAGTATCGGCTGATGAGCCTGGGTGCCGGATGACCTGTACCCACCTACGAAAGAAATTTTTACTGTTGCATTCAATCGGTATTGAATGTCCAAATCGCTACTATTGCTACGAACCGACACTGATGCCAACATCAGTATCGATTACAATCCAATCTATACTGATGTGTTGGTATTATATCCTAGTCTTCTATAGTGGTGCTTGCTCTCGTTACATTGATCTAGTATCGATCTATCTAATAATAATATTCTATTTATGTGGAGCAGACAAACATTGTAAAATAAAGGTAGTAGTGCTTCGTCTGCAACTGAACCAAAGGCAACAAGTGGTGCAGGTACCTCGCCTCAGGTTCGTTCCGACTTCTCTGTGTGAGAAGTTTCCTCAACGGAGACGTAGGTGTTCATGTGTTGAGCACCGAACTTCGGTAAAAAGATCGGTTTGCGCCTCTCTGTCTCATTTACTTACCGCATCTTGATATCCACTGCCTGCGAGTGCCTTCGTGCCTCCTACACTTGTGTTTTAATTGCTTCCGCCTACTAGACTAGTGTAGGATTCCATGTGCTAGCTGTGTACCTTAACTTGCCTAAATGACTAAGTGCAACAAAAGTAAAAATTGATATAGTCCGATTCACCCCCCTCTCGGCCTTAGGTTCCTTCAGTGCAACAATTAATTTTTCATATTATGTTATTTTCTTAGTTAATTGTGACTGTGTGATGATGTTCGATAATTCTCGCTCATGAGTTGCTAGTATTGATCTATGGGATTAGCAATCGATTCTGGTGTATCCGGGGTCGCGACAAATGTTCGGAAAACTGGTACAAATATTGAAAAAAATTATTGCATTGCATGCTGACTGTTGTTACCTCATTTTATGCCCATCATTTTCAGCAGTAACAACCATATCTCAAATGTGATGTGCCTCAATTGCTCCATCACCAAGTCTGAGGACTATCACTAGCACAAAAGAATGTCATCTATGAACCGGCACATATGCTGGCAATTATAACCCTATGTCGGTTCACCAATATTAAGCAGATACATTTTGGCAAAACCACCACGAAAGATCAAAGTTTCGGAATATACCATCATATGTCATTAACAGGTGGAAACCCCTGTGTCTATGACGCGTGTGGTAGGATAGTATATTCCGAAACTTATGATCTTTTGATGCTGTAAAACAAATTTGTCGTTGACGTGTCTTAGACATTACTTTTGAGTGTCTTCCCCGAAGAAAAGATCACTGAGAAGAATAGGGCTTTGGAACTGGAGACGTAATGATGGGTTAGGAATAAATACTCTGCCTCCAATGAATGGGGTGCTCTTGTATTTATAGGGGGTTGATGATTAGGGTTTACATTCTGAAAACGAGAAGACATTTTTGCCCTCGCATCTGGATCGTTGATATGAAACCAACGGACCCTTACAACAATTGATCCCTTTTTGGGCATGTGAAAAACCCAAACTACCCCTAATACCTTAGAGCCCTTATTGAAATATTGGGTTGTTCTATTGTAGGCCCATCTTCCAGTAGCCATGTTCAGGGCCCATAGTCCATGCTGGGCCTGGTAATCACCTCTGTGTACCTTACTAGGGTCCACGCTCTCCAGCTTTTCCCATATATCTTTGGGTATAAGTCCTGCTTTCGCCCAAGTAGGAGCATCTTCGGTGAGTTCCTCTTCAACCCTCCTCTTTGCGTGTTCACCCTGAAGATACCCCAAGGATCTTCGGACCCTCGAGTTCTTCAGGCTCGATGACCATATCTTCGGGATTTTCGCCATGATCTTCGGGGAAAAGGGAGCTTTCCTACAACAAAATTAATCCTATTTTATATTGTGCGAGCAACAAAAGTTTAGCCACACAAACTCATCACTCTCACAACAACACTGCTGTCCAAACATTATTTATTTATGAAACCTCAATAAATTAAATTTTTATATAAGTGTTTTTCTACACTAATACATATTTCTGATGCTCATTTGTCCAATTTAAATAATTTGAAATACATATGTGTAGCTAAGTTTCACAAGTTTGTCCAGATGACAT
Organism: Raddia distichophylla; assembly: GCA_005191435.1. Classification (NCBI taxonomy): domain Eukaryota; kingdom Viridiplantae; phylum Streptophyta; class Magnoliopsida; order Poales; family Poaceae; genus Raddia; species Raddia distichophylla. Next base: position 861,276 of record SPJY01023417.1, read on the forward strand.
ACATAGCTAAAAAGGTCAGTTTAGCTTCCCAACAGCAACGAGTTGAATTATACTCATATTTTGTTATTTTCGCATGTGCAAATCATATATTCTTTTGCAGAGGTGTATGTACACAAAATATGTATATTCATTTGTTATGGTTATATTACTACAGAAAACTTCATCACTAGCCATTCGGAACTGCTATCACTAACGGTTTTTGAAACGCTAATGATTAAGTAACAGTAATAATCGACGATCATCACGGGCGGTTATGAAAACCGCCGATGAAAAAGTGACAGTAATAATCGATGATTATCATTGACGGTTTCAAAACCGCCAGTGATAATACTTGTCACTAGCGGTTCTCGGACACACCCGCTCGTGGTGGCAAGCATAACACTAGCGATTCTCCAACACAACTGCTAGTGATGGTAAACATATCATTACTGATTCTTTACTCAGATACCTTTTTATCAGTAGCGGTTCGTTACCTCGACCATCGGTGATAGTTATGTATAGGAAAAAAATGACCTAAAAAATTGGCCATGCCCTCTGTAAACACAACCAACAAACACTACAGGAATCCAAGGTAGGCCAACGTAAATAGCCCAAAAGCCTACGTAAATAGCTATTTACGTCGGCATGCCAACATAAACCCAGCAACATAAATAGGTCAATTTACGTCAGCCTCGTGGCGAGGGGCGCTGTGGCAGCAAGAGCAGGCGGCAAGGGGCGGCGGCGGCGGAAGGGGGGGCTGGTGCGGCGGTGTTGGTAGGCAACGATGGGGGCGGCGGCAAGGCATGTATAGGGAGCAGCGGCGGTAGGATGTGCAGGGTGGAAGGCTAGCTGGACCGATGCTATGGTTGAGTTCAATCCGCGATGGGTGGACACATCATGCTAGTTTACATCGGCCATGGTCCTATTTGCGTCGGCCTGGCCGATTTAAATATGGGTCCCTTTATTTACGTCGTCTTGGCCAACGTAAACAAGTGAGCACGTCACCTTTCCAGCCCTAACCCCGGACCACTTATTTTACTGTCGGCGAGGCCGACGTAAATAGGTTTATTTATGTCGGTCTGCGCGAGTCAACATAATATAGTTGGCCGACGTTAACAGTTCCGATTTCTGTAGTGAACACATATTTTGCTCATCCATGCTCACATGTGCTCACATTTTGCTCGTGCATTGTAGACCGCTGTTGAACCACGATGATATGACGATCTCCCTCTGTCCTACTGGACTCGTTGCTTCGTCTGCTAGATAATAGCGTGCGCCCATCAATCCGTAGAGAGGAGGCCTAAGCCTTTTCCTTGTCAGGCGGCGCAGACAGCTAACCCATGATAGGAAGGGCATCTTTTGCTGATCACCGTGACAGGCAGGCCTTAGTACCGAGGCTGAGTTGACTCGAGGCCTCGGCTGCACGGTGCCTATTGCAGTTGAGCCGGCAGCAAGGCACAGCGTGCCTCGAGGTCCATGCCTTGCGCTTGGAAGCTCGGGTGCGGGTTTAGGAAGCTCGAGCTCGAGCAGGAAGCCTGACCATGGGCCACGTTACGCATGGTTTTCACCGACTGTGATAGTATGGAGTTGGATACGCATAGGAATCATTTTGAGGTCCAGGCTCGAGGCCGGCCCTGGTTTTTTGGTTGGCCGAAGTAAGGGAGAGGGAAAGAGAGGGGAGGAGAGAGAAAAGGAAAGGGGTAGAGAGAGAGAGGAGAGGAGAGAGAAAAGGTTTTTTCTGGAATTTATTTTGTAAATAATGAAAATTTGAATAAATGATAGATTTGCGATGCAAAAATGGACTTTTGAATTTTAATTTAAGGATGTCACATCATTGTGGTCACCTGTGGCAACACTAAGTGGGACCTCTTTCGAGTTGCCACGGAATAAGGTAAAAGAACATGAAGAAGGATGAAGACAAAATTTAGGGGTGTTTTCGTCCCGAAAAATCTCTGGGGGCAACCTAGGGGCATATATATGTGCGGAATTTTACTTTATAATGTCATTACTGTTAAATCTGACTTTATATTGCATTTTTAAAACGTGGAACTCTGGAGTGGCATGAATGTAATTAACGTGATAAGGTATTACCACTCACAAGCACATGTAGTACAAGCACTAGAGTCTAGAGCATAATACAATCTAAGATTATGATCCATCTATAGATACAAGAGCATATTACAACTTGAGAAATGAGAGCTATCAAGCGAGGGTATGTATTTTTTACGACTATTTGGTGGTTGACAAGATAATTGCTGTCAGTCAAAATTCCGATAGTTTCCTATAGTGACATGCGATTTTTTGTTTCAACCTGTGCGCAAATCAAATAGCTCCACCAAAAATTCATGCGTCAAGGATGATCGATGCATCCTTAAAGCATCTACAATGGAGCCAAGCCAGCTGGGTATAAGGATGTCTGCATCAGCGATTTTCCTAAGTGGAGGAGAGAAATAGAACAGAGAGAAGAGTTCTCGCTCAGAAAAAGAGGAGCATAGCGACCGTTTGGAGCCAGCACAGTCTCCATAGCAAGATCTGTTGTGCCCTTCTCTCTGCCTCGTGTGTGAAAGGGAAAAGTTTCCCACCGACACACTCGCCTCCTCCCACTCCTCGTGATTTCCTCCAACAATCCCATATCCACGCTGTCGCTGCTTCCTGCTCCCGACGTCGCACCTCCTCCTTCGGGCCACCGACGCCATGTCGCCCGCCGTGCTGGGGCTCCTCCTGCTCGTCATCGCCAACATCGTGAGCTACTCCCTCATGGCAATGGATATCTTCCGCCCCAGCCGCGAGTCAGTCTCAACATCTGGAGGTCCATAAAGAGCCTCCTCGTCGCCGCCGTGGTGATCAAGGCCACCGTCGTGTTCTCCGCCTTCCGCATTGTCGCCGACGGCTACGCTGCTCGGCGCCTCCATCACTGATTCCTTGTCTGATTGTTTCATGGATTCGCATCAAGTGGGATGTAGTTATCAGTTAATTGTTACTTCGTTGTTGAACAACTGATGGGGAGTTCTGAGAGTTCAATAGTTTTTGTCATATATTTTTATTGTACATTGATGATACAACTCTAATTAACCTTTGTCTGACATGAAAATTTTCATCCTTTGATAATTACTTACAAGTTCAGGTAGAACTATTTCCTTCTTTAGTTTCCGTAAAGAAATTGGATTCATTTCCATAACCAAAGATATTTTTCAATTCACTACTTCCTAAACTTCACCCAACCGTCTGATTCCGAAGTGGACTCTGAACTCCGGTGGATATAGTAGGAAAATGCTTAATACTAGAGGATCTGGATAAATTACTCAAGTATGTATTACGGGGAATCATATTATGCAAATATATCCATAGAGCACGATTTAATGCGCTCAGATTCGATGTTAACAGGATAATCAGCAAATAATTCACGAATTTATCAACGCGTTATACATTGTTGCACTAAACAATATTCGTTTGGTGATATAGCCCTTTGATTATGATATAGAATAGCCATAAATTATCCACAAAGACCATTTTCACTATGGATCATTAGTATTTTATTTTCTATGCAACCATTTATCACTTCTGTAGTCACCTTATAGTATATCTGTTGTATACTTTTATCGTTGCTGACTCGATCATTAGATATGCTGTTAACCACTAGGCTCAGCGCTCCTACAAAGCTATGGAAGCAGAAGAAGAGAAGAATGCGGCAGCGTTAAAGCGTTGGGCGGTCGCATAATTCCAGCATATCCCACGGAATGATTCCCCCCTCGCTACGCCCGCACGGCAAGAGCCCCGCCGCGCTCCGTGCCGTGCAGCCTTCTGCATCTCCGCTTCCAGGGAACTCCATATCGTCGTATACCCCCTACTCTACCGCGTAATTGCAGACAGGTCCAGGTTACTGACAAGTTTTGTGCAAATTTGAAAAAGGAGATGTGCATGTGGACAATCGGGTATAGGGACTCATGCTGTGAGCGGACAATGGATATGAAAAAATTAAGATCAACGCAGTTTGCTCCTCCTTGTTGAATTAAAAAATAAACCTGTTTTCCTACTAGCAACATCAAGTTTTCTTCTAGCATTCCATGTGTCATATACGTTCAAAAATATGATTGAATCACTTATATTTTAAGGAACTAGTTGATGCATTAAACATGATATAGAGTAAAATTTGAGACAAAAGAGAGCCTTTGCGCGAGAGACACTGTTTGAATTGTTTGGCCTTTACATGCGAGTTGTGAGGGAAAGTGTGGAAAGGCACTCTCTCTAGTTCATGAAAAACTTGTTAACAAGGTCTTCGAAATAAAATTTTTACCGTTAGTTTTGCAATTAATTTTAAAAAAATTATAAAACCTATTTATTATTAAATTACTTTTTGACATGATTTTATATGTATAATTTATATGTGTTCAACTCAAACAGCTTAAAATTTTTTATAGATAAAATTTAAGACTTTAATTTTGAATAAGTTTAAAACGTTGCGTCAGATAGGAAGTATAATTGAATTGCGTTGTGTTGCAACACATTTATGTTGGCACCGAAATTGCTCACGCCGGCGGTTTCACTGGATCTGGTTGTCAGGACAATTCTCGTTTGCTCAAGTTTTCGTGACACGTTAATGTGACTCAAAACGATTTTCTGTAATGTACTAATATGTGGAAATTTCAATAGGAATATTACATGGTTGATTCTCGCAGGGACCGGTTAATCTAAAATAAAATATAATCAAGGGGTAAGGTTAAAATCCCAAAAGTGGGCAATGATAAAGTGCACCTCCCGCCTCCTCCCTCCCTCGCCACCTTCTCGCCTCCCTCTCTCTCTCTCTCCACGAGCAGGTCGGCGCTCCCCGGCGAGATGGTGATCTCGGTCGCCACACCCCGGCGTTCGATACGCGACGCCGTGCTGGGCGGCGTGCTCGGCGGCGGCCGCCAGCTCTACCAGCCCCTCCGCTGCGCCTTCTACGACAGCGCGGCGGGAGGCGGCCTCTCCGGCGACGGCCTGGCCGCCGCTCTCTCCGAGGCAACCGAGAGCGTCTCCTTCTACGGCGGGTGCGGCGGCAAGAAGGCGTCCAAGAACGTGCTCGCCCTCATGAGCGACACCGGCGGCGGCCACCGCGCCTCTGCCGAGGCCCTCCGCGACGCCTTCCGCCTCGAGTTCGGCGATGCCTACCAGGTCCGTCGTCCAATGCCCGCCTCTTCTCCTCCCACTCCCAGCCTCAATCCCATCCTTTCAATCACGGCCACAATTTCACACGGTTTTTTCTTATCTCTCTGCGAGATTACATCTGCGGCTGATTGAGTGGTGCAGGTGTTCGTGAGGGATTTGGGGAAGGAGCACGGCGGCTGGCCGCTGAACGACATGGAGCGGTCGTACAAGTTCATGATCCGCCATGCCCGGCTCTGGAAGGTGGCCTTCCACGGCACCGCCCCGCGCTGGGTTCACGGCATGTACCTCGCCGCGCTCGCCTACTTCTACGCCAAGTACGGCCTCCATCGCCGCCAGATGCTCGCCGGCGGCAATGCGCGCGCGCCGTTGTTGCCAATTTGTTTGCCCTGCAGCGATTAATCGTTTTCCGCTCGCGCTGCCTGATCAATTTGGGGGTGTTTGGTTTTGTTTCAGCGAGGTCGTGGCGGGGATCATGAAGTACAGGCCCGACATTATCATCAGCGTGCACCCGCTGATGCAGCACATCCCGCTGTGGGTGCTCAAGTGGCAGAGCCTGCACCCCAAGGTTCCCTTCTTCACCGTCATCACCGACCTCAACACCTGCCACCCGACATGGTAAGCTCGGCGTCCGCCATGGCGCGTGTTCTTGCTTGCCCTCTGTTGATTCAGGGAGCCTCGACTATGGCAGGTTCCACCACGGCGTGACGAGGTGCTACTGCCCCTCGGCCGAGGTGGCGAAGAGGGCGCTGCTCCGGGGGCTCGACCCGTCCCAAATCCGCGTCTACGGCTTGCCGATCAGGCCGTCCTTCTGCCGCTCGGTGCTGGACAAGGTCTCAGCTCGCCGCATACCCGCCTTTTTCCTCGAGCTTCGCGTGCTTGCATTGCGCCTGGGTACTAGCTGTAGCTGAGCTCCGCTAGGTTTGGCTTGCAGGATGAGCTGAGGAAAGAACTCGGCATGGACCCCGAGCTGCCGGCCGTTCTGCTGATGGGTGGCGGCGAGGGGATTGGTCCGGTGGGGGAGACAGCGAGGGCCCTCGGAGAGGAGCTCTACGGCCACCGGAGACGCCGGCCGGTGGGGCAGATCGTGGTCATCTGCGGCAGGAACCAGGCGCTGCGGTCCACCTTGCAGTCATTGCGCTGGAAGGTCCCTGTCAAGGTACCTTACATGGTGTCCCCGAATCTTCAGGGCGATGCCGAGCTAGATGCGCATTTCATATCAATGGATGCCTCTCAACGAGCCTTTGCACCAGTCAGAGATGTGCATATTCGTTACACAAGCAAAAGCTAAATGCTTATTACGGAGAAAATACTAAAAGCCAAAAGGACATGATAAACAAAATTGTAATGCCAAGATAGACCGAAATGAAAAAAAGAAACAGCCCTCTATCTTAGAACAACCAAAAGTTCCTAAACATGCTAACGGTTGTAGCTTGTGCGTTTACTGGCTAGCTTCATGTTTGTGACTGACCTGTTAGAAATAATCTAGATAAGACAGTAGTCGTGATTAGATAGCAAGAGTTTGTCTAGTTTGAACAGGACTAGATTTATTTAAAAGTAGAAGTATTAGATATGGAGTTTGTATAGAAGTATTAGTTCTAATTTGAGTAGCAGTATTGTAATTTCTCTAGTATAAATAGATGATCAAGGGCCAAGGAAAGGTAGAAGTTTAGCACCGGAAAAATATGTGAGCTTGTCCTGTGCTGCATCAGCGAGCTATGTCGGGGAGGTGTGATTCTTGCTGAACACGGGCTTGGTGGCATGCTCTTGATATTCGTCGATCTGGGCGACGATCAACTCAGTTTGAGGGTGTTCCAAAGGATCGACCTTGGGATATTTCTAACATCTGGTATCAGAGCTTCGGTGCTCAAACTTCTGCGGCTGTGACCCATGTCGATCGTTCCTTCAAGCTCGGTGGTGATTGGTGAAGGATGGCGGAGTGTCGTTTCACTACGCACAGCTCACGATGACGAACTACACGACGTAGGCGATCAAGGTGGAAGCAATGATGGAGGCCCAAGGAGTCTAGGCAGCTAAGAGCCCGGTGAAGAACGTTGTGGTTGATCCGAAGAGCGATAAGACAGCCAAGGCCCTCCTCTTTCAAGCTCTATCGGAGGATCTTCTTCTCCAGGTTGCGATGAAGAAGACAGCCAAGGAAGTTTGGGATACACTCAAAACACGATTCGTCGGTGCTGATCGCATCAAGACGGCGCGACTCCAAACGTTGAAAAGCGAGTTCGATGCTATGCGTACGAAGGAGGGAGAAACCCTAGATAAATACGCTAGCAAACTCAGCGGGATAGCTGCAAGGTATGTTAATCTGGGTTCCAAATTTGATGATGTTGTCATGATTAAGAAGTTGTTCAATATCATGCCGGATAAGTAAGATCCCATTATCGTTAGAGTGGAGTAATTATGCGACCTCGACACAATGCACTTCGAGGAAGCAGTGGGACGTTTGAACACATACAAAGAGCGTGTACGTGTGCGCACATCGGTCACTCAGGCGGAGTGGCAAGCGCGACAGAAGATGAAGACGACAGATGACGACACTTCGTCAAACGAGCCAGTTTGGTCCTCATTTGACGACGATGGTGACTACTGTGACCGATGTGTTAGTGGGCGTGGTCATGGAAGAGATCGTGGGATCGGGGGCAATGGCGGCGGTTGCCGGGGTGACTACAACCGCAAGGACGACTCGGGAATTCGACAAAGGGCGCGAGAAAAGCCACATCAAGTGCTTCAATTGCGAGAAGATGGGGCATCACGCGTCGGAATGCAAGAGCAAACTACGAGGTGAGAAGGCGAACCTCATTCGTGCTGAAGATGATCGAGAACCACTTCTGTTGTAGTTTGGCGAGGATGCGCCATGTACGTGGAGTTCGTTGCGGTGTGCAACAAAGGTTCGGGATTATCGGTGTGGTAATCTCTAGTAAAGGTTTGAAATTATCAGTGTGTTATTCTTCATCGTACGTGGCGTGTGTGACAAGCTCACGTAGTGTGTATGGCCTCATATATGACGGTGTGTCATACGTTGAGTCTGTTTATATCGGTGTGATCTTTCGTGTTTTGAGTTCGTATTTTGCAGCCTAATATAGATTAAGGGGGATTATGTCGGAAATAATCTAGATAAGCCAACAATCGTGATTAGGTAGTAAGAGTTTGTCTAGTTTGAGTAGAACTAGTTTTATTTAAAAGTGGAAGTAATAAAGATAGAGTTTGTTTCGAAGTAGTAGTTCTAATTTGAGTAGGAGTTTTGTAATTTCTCCAATATAAATAGATGACCAAGGGCCAAGGAAAGGTACAAGTTTAGCGCCGGAAAAATATGAGCTTGTCCTGCGCTGCATCAGTGAGCTATGTCGGGGAGGTGTGATTCTTGCTGAACATGGGCTCGGTAGTTTGAGGGTGTTCTAAAGGATCGATCTTGGGGTATTTCTAACATGACCTTTCAATATTTTCTTGCCCTCAGATTAGGGGATTCGAAAAACAGATGGAGAAGTGGATGGGAGCTTGCGATTGCATCATCACCAAGGTTTCGCTTTGTCCAGTTTGAACTTGGCTGGTGGTTGCTGGACGTGTAACTGTATTACTGAGAGATTCTTGGTGTTGGCAGGCTGGTCCTGGTACGATTGCAGAGGCCTTGATAAGGGGACTTCCTCTTATACTCAATGATTTCATCCCCGGACAGGTCTGTGCTTACGAAGCTATTTTGGAATGTCTTAAGTAACATGCATAAATTTTCTGATTGAGCGATTGCAACATTGTATGACCCAAATTGACAGATTTTCTTGAACTAGTGTGTCCAAAACTTTGATGCTAGATAAACTAATTCCTATGTCCAGTACCCTGATAGTGACTTTTTGTTGCTATTGTAGTACTCTTTATCAGATTTCAGAGATCTTGCTGAAAAAGACAAAGTGTCCCTCATCCCATCACTAGACCCCATTACTCCAACAGTAGTGTTAATTGCCTGATTGATACATGGAATTGAGTGTCTTTCCCCTTCTGTTATCATGCAGGAAGTCGGGAATGTGCCTTACGTCGTCAACAATGGTGCTGGTGTGTTCTGCAAGGACCCAAGGGAAGCTGCAAGACAAGTTGCCCAATGGTTTAGCATTGACATGGATGAGCTCAAGAGATACTCCCACAACGCGCTGAAGCTGGCGCAGCCAGAGGCAGTGTTCAACATTGTGAAGGACATCCACAGGCTCCAGCTGCAGCAGCCTGCGACAGTGTCCCGGATCCCCTACTTTTTGACCTCGTCATTCTCATAACATATATAAATTTATTACGACTACTATTACAGAATATACTCTGCAAAGTGGATATAAATTGAACTTTCGTATGCTTGCTGAAGAACTTGTACATATAGGATAGACATTCTTTGCCCTTGGAGGCTTGGAGTAGCTGGTTGGCCACATATGTCAGGTAATAACAATTGAAGATATTGAGTTGCCCAAGGTTTGTAAGCTGCTGATGCCAGGGTCTTGTGGGAGAGAGATTGATAGGCAAGGCCTTTGTGGCCTCTAGTGATTTCAGTGATCTTTGTAAGTCCCGCAGAAGTTAGAACTATGTAGATAGCTGGACCAATTATGAAGGTCCTTGGGTAGTCTCTGTATTTGTATTTGTAATGTGTCAATGTAATTGTCTGGTGGTTATTATTTGAAAACAATAATTTGTGGCTGTAATTTGAAAACAATAATTTCTACCATTACATCACTTGCCGACTCTGGATGTCGACAAATATTGAACCTAATATAATGCATGCGCTTTTATATTTTTCTGCCTAGTTTGCTCCCTCTTGATGATGTACAATGGGTCATATGTGAAGTTCTCTTATATTTATTCAGTTGCAATTATTTCCTTATTCAAGCCATGCGAGGCTGAAAACCTGCTACGGCGAACAGAGTGGGTGAGTGAGAGCCTTCAAGATTATTCTTCGTACCGTTGCTATTTGAACTCTACTTTCAAAACACGAACAACTTCGATAACTATGAGTACAGAGCCATGCAATATATGGGGATTTTTTAAATCACAATCCTGATTATCAAGTGTTCAAATAAAAGAGAATAAATTCAAACCTTGCTTTAATAAAACACATTAAGCTAAATTACTAAAACACTTTGAGAAAAGCAAAAACATATTTTACAGAATTTGTTCTTACTTAGAGCAAAGAGATGGTGGGTTTATAGTGTTCCAAAATTTTTGAAAATTTTTCTCCCAATGAATCAATGAGTCGTGAAGAACTCTATTAAAAATCTCATCAAAACTCCTTGTAGATAAAACACAAAAAACAAACACCACAAGCTGTCAGGAATATCGAGCAAAAAGTTTGGAGCTCGATATTCACCTCACTACTCCCAAACGGTGCAAAACCATGGCTCCTTTTTATAGTGGATAGATAAATGAGTCACACACCTTCTTAAGTAAGAATCACTCAAAATGATTATTCTATATTTATGTAAAAATCAAACACTGACTGTTGCGTGAAGAACAAGTACTGAACAAATTTGCAACTAGTAGTAAAGCTTGATCTTTAGCCTATCCAAGGTTGCAAACAAGGTGTCGAAACACATAAGCAACCTCAAGTCATCACGGATCAGAAGCATGGAGAAGGATGGGCGTGTTTGGATCGCTGCCCTAGCTCGCCATGCCAATCGCGGGCGCGCCAGCGCGATTTGGCGAGCGTTTGGTTCAGCGCCAACGAAAGGCGCGGGCGCGGGCGCAACGGCGCGCCTTCGCACAGTAAACACGGGCGAGCGGCTTGGCAAAGGCGGCCGATTCGCTCGCCAATGCTCGCCAAATCGCGCGAAGGCGCGCCCGCGATTGGCGGCTGCCCGCGATTGGCACGGCGCGCGCCGGTCAAGATCCAAACATGACCGGAGGCAAATAAACTAATTTCAACAAAAATCAACAAAGAAACAAGATCAAAAAGTTAGAACTCGCAAAGAACAAGTTATGAAATTGGACAAACTTGGTTGATTTCATTACATAGATAGTTGAGAGATTACAAGACGCTTTTGCGACCATAAGCACTCGCAGGTGCCACCCTCTCTGTCCCAAAAACCCTTCTCACAAATCTGAAATTTATATCTGAAGGGGTGAGGAGGAGGTGCTCCCTCTCCCCCTCTATTTATACCGTCAGGGGTGAGACCCCCTAAACCCTACGAGTTGCCTCCATCCTTGATCTGAGGATTAATAATGTACAAAACACACCATCTAACTCACTTCCGACAAGAATATTTGTGTCATATTCCTCCGAAAGCATCGCACCTTCCTCGCAGCATCCTGTTAGCCAACCCAAGACTGGGCCCACCAGTCAGTCCCGCTTCGCCACCAAGTGATCGACGCCAAGCCTCCAGCAGTCTTGTATCCTTGTCGCATCGAAACTTTTTGTCCACTCCATCTCTTGTGACCACCAGGTACTGAATCAGATTGCCTGCACGCCCCCAGACGCCCGAACATCCAGTTCGCCTCCGCGGAACGGCGTCAGCCACATACCTACTGGCACCTGCATCACAAAGATGAGTCCAAACCAAACACTTACCTTCCCTTGCAAGGTTAGCTTCACAAAACACATCATCATTGAGAATCAAGTGCATTAAGGTCATCGGGAAACAATCAGTCACAAAGAACTGCCTGACATGAGTCCGTCAGACATGGTCCAATGACCACCGGACATTGTTTCAAATTTCATGCCCGTTTCGAGAAATGTTCTACTAAAGTACTTTAAAATCTCATCAAAGTAATATATCGTCACAACAACAGGTTATCCTCCACGTGTATCTCAATACTCACCCTTGATGAATATATTGACAAACCTTTTCGAAAAAGGATTTTGAAGTTTTGAAAATGAAAAAAAGAAACATTTGGAAATGTTGAGTCATTCTTGGATCAAAAAATGGAAGCAATTGTTCGCCATATCCAAGGCATGAGAATTAAATTCTCCAAAGGGTAAAGTCTTCCTATTTTCCCATTTGAATTAGTTGATGCCTTTTTAAAATAAATCTCCCCTGTTTGGCAATATAAGCATCAAGATTAAGTGAGAAGAAGAAAATGCAATATGCAATGCTCATGCAACACTTGGGAGCTTTGATAATTATCGAATTGAACATGAAGCATAAGTGAAAGATGCTCGAAATTATTCAAATTGAAGTTCAGTGCTAACAAATTTAAAAGATGCTAGCAAATCGATTTTTATTTTTGGAAGACGTGGTGAGATACACAAACCAAATGCCAAGTCCTAAGGACAAATCACCAATCGAACACCACACACAACCTTTTACAATCCAAGTAGCACAAAATGATTACTCAACTAACTAACATTTTTCATTTTTAATTTATTAAATTTTGCAAATGTTTTTGTTGCTTGATTTTAGAAGAGAGCTTCGAGCCTTTCAAACCAATGGCCTCCGGTGTCGCCTAGATCTTGAGGTACTAGTAAAAATATAACAAATGGTATCATGGTGTGAGATCATGTGAGGGTCGCTCCATATTGTGATGAATGTTATTGAGAAAGTTTATGCGTGGTTAAATGGTTTTGGATAAGGCAAGGTGTGTCGCGGAAATTCTCTATATGTTGGAGGTTGCTTTACTATGTGAATGAATAGGGGCATTTCTGGGAGAGTTTGTGATTTGTTTGTTTTGGCATGCATGTAATGATTAATTAATGATGGAAATGGACTAACTTGCAGTATCAAGGTAAGTTTGGGTTTGGTTTGGGTGGAGTAATCTTTGTGGCTCACGTCTACATGGACTTTTGTCGGTAATAGCCTGTGGACGCAAACTAGAGTTTTCGAGGTCCTAGACGATGGGATGTTGTGCGAGATGGTCGAAATATGAAATGGGGTCACAGAGATGGTGTGAAAGATAGACCGTAACTAGCGAGTGGGATTGAGGTGCGGCAGGAGGATCGCGGGCATTGGAAACTTCGCAGTTGAGCTGAACCGGCTATGTCTGGTGTGTAGACCACTGTGGGCATGTACAAGAGTGGAATATGCGCGGCATATTGTGGAGAATATGCAAGGCATATTACTCTGTTGGTGGGCTGTGGATGTGAACAAATCTCAGCCATCAATGAACTATATGAGGGTATGGGCAATTTCTCATGAGATATCGCGATACCCTAGAGCTCCTAGCCTATATAAGGAGTGGAGGGGGCTCTCCTGCTTCACTCGTGCCTATTGTGATGAGATTTGGAGTGTGTTTAGTGCACTCTTGAAGTGCTTTGCCCACCTAGTAGTGCAGCTTGTAATACCCCAACATCAAAGTAATGAAATCATTCAAGTTCTTATCTAGTTCTTGTGTTGTGATCTTGTTTCTTTGGTGTTTTTATTCGCAACTAGTTTAATGCCTCACCTCCTTATATTTGATGTTGATCCATGATGTCTTTAGATTGCAAATATGATTTGAGACCCGTCTTACAACCTAGGGTGTGCCTCCGTTTCCCCATAGATGTAGACGTCTGTGGCATGAGTTTCCCTCGGCCTCTTTTTTTTTAAAAGGCATTTTAATCTCAAATTTTGTGGAGTGCTACAAAACTCATATATACATTGATAAAAATTTTCATAATTTGTCTAGTCAAGAAAAGGCAGCAGCAACCCTTGATTAGAGGATAAGTTTTTGTTGGAATCTTCTTTTACTTTTCTTAAATATACTTTAGCAATTTGTCTTCATTAGATTTTTTAAAGCCACTTTAACTTTTTTTTTTGTTTGGACTCTTAACAACTAGGAACATGGTTTGAAAATCACTACATCCTTGCATTGATTTTATGTATGCCATTTGGGGTGCATGAAGTTATTAAGCGCTCCAAGTTTTCATAGTGGGGATGAATTCAACACTCCCACTCATCTCTCCTCTTGTAGCTAGTTCGGTCTTTCACAGAGGAAGGAAGGCCATGCAAAAGATCTATGGAAGCCTGTAGTTCATGTTTGCACACAGCATCGGAAAGCTCTAGGGAGCAAGGTGGAGCATGGAGGCAATCAATTTGATCGATGGTGTCGGATACACCGGGCAGAAGGCCTGAACCTTTCGATGGGCTATAGTTGGTGAGCATCGGCTAGGCATGGCAATGAAACCAATGAGTTGGCAAGGGAATCTCGTAATGGCGGGGGTAGAGACTCCAGCCAAGAATTATATTGGCGAGGACCAGACATGGTAGAAGCCGTAGAGATTGGAGCGTGGATGGAAGTATTGCGGCAATGCAACCATGTGTGGTAGGGGATGCCATCCTAACACCTATTTTGCATCAATGATGAGGATGTCCAAGGCAACATAAAACAGACAATATGTGGAAGGCACGTCAAACCAGCTCATATTGTATCAAGTGGAGGTGGTTTTTCGGTGATTTTTCTAGCGGCAGTAGACGTCCTCGGTGGGCACCATGACAAAGGAGGCACTGTTTGCGTGTGGTGAATAGTTCTCATGCTATAGTTGGGTGGTGTTGAGCGATACTGGGCGGTGAGGAGTGATTGTTGGGCCGGCGGTGAGGCCAGTGATAAGGAGAGTGTTGAATCTTCCATGTCGGGAGGATCAGTGCACAATTCAGTCGCTAAGAAGGTCAGACCATCGGTCACCAGGTTGGTAACCAGCTCCGGTTTCAGTTTGGTGAAGTTCGATGGTTTTGGAAACTTCGGCTTATGGTAGATAAGAGTCAAGCACCTGTTGACTCAATAGGGGATCTTCAAGGTTCTTCAGGCAGAGAAGCTGGAGAAAGTGGAGGATGACGAGTGGGAGGAGATGTGGCTGTGTGCGGCCGCAACTATTAGGTTGTGTCGAACCACTCAATCTTGTGTGTGATATGATAAAAACTTCCTAAATCTAATATCCATGTTTCAATTGATGAAGTGTTTGATACCAAGAGAATCTCACCACCATCGCTTTCTAAGTCATTGCTAGCCTTTGCCAAGTTTGCAATTCCTACTTTTACTGCACATTCCCTCTTTACATGTCATCACACTCCATACCTGAAACTATACACGCTTGCCCTTTTTGTTGTTCTTCATTCTAGTCATTTTACTACCACCTTGATCACTCTTAACTAGCAAAGCATAAGTAGAGGCTTATCCTTTGCGCTCCTGTACTTTCTCATCTAATGATCAAGTAGAGGCACGATAATACCTGATTATGCATTCCATCCTTACCATATGTTATCGTTGTGACCAAATATTCATAGGACGGAGGTAACGAATATAGAAGAATTATATCCTTGTCTTCATCGGCAATCTTCACATCTATACGACCAAGATCGGTGACCAATTGATTAAAAAGCTTCCTACTCATAGTGTTGGACATGAATTGGGTGGAACGTTGTCCCAAATATGCCATAATGTAGTCAACTCCATGACATGACATGGTATATGACTTAATCTGAGAAACACTGTCATATGGTAATGGATGTCTGCAACTACATCTCTTTCCAATCATCGTCTCCTACCTTATTATCTGGTTTGTTCCATCACGATTTCCTTCTGAACCAACATATATTTGATCCTTTCTTGTCACAAACCAAAGGTCCCATTATCGTCGAAATTAAGCCTAAACTAGTACTCAACGGCTTTATCCTGTCAACCTGTGACTGTTGGCTCTTTTTCCTCGTTGGTTTTCACGCCAGATCCCGCCTATCAATCTCGACAAATCACTAACAGCCTCCGATAACGCCTCACTTTAGAATCTGCACATTTGCCTCCTCTCAAAACAGTGGTCAAAACAACTAATGATCGACTGCAAACTAGTCTCTCCCTTCTAAAAGACCCTATTTTCTCTTGGATTTTTTATTTTGGCTGGCATGGATTGTTTTTATAGTGATGACACCTCTATTTTTATTTAGAAATTCGTCATTGAAAACCCCGTTTTCTTCTTAAAATCAAGTTCCAGTTTCCCATTTTCCTCCTCCTGAATTCTTGTCAGAATCGTCAAAGAACATTACGTGTTGCAGTGGCACCGACCCACTGTTGCGCTACTTCGGTCCGCTCCTTGCCGTGGCCACCGTGCATGCTCACCGGTCGCCAAAAATCAAACAATAATTATCCACCTCGAGACCCAATCCTTCAGCCCTAAAACACTCTTCCGAGCGTGCCACTGCGCACTAGTACATGCATGCCCTTGGCAATGCATCTTCGACAAAATTAGCACATACAGTGTCGTGATGTCGCCATCCGATAATATTGCCAATATTGCGATGTTCCTGCTGCCATCCGGTTGCCTAGCCACATCTGATGATAGCAAGCACTGAAGTCGCCCCTGCTCTTCTTTGCTAGCTACATCATCGGCCCAATCGCTATGTTTAGTCCGATCCTTACCAATAGTAGCCGTTTGAACAGTTTAGGCCACCGTCCATTCTCCGCTCTAAATGCCCGGCTCCATCGATTGATTCGTCAATCGCTGCCATGCTCCACCTTGCGTCGAACCATATGTTTTCCTCGACTCAAGCGTATATTCATAATCCTGGTACCTCCTCTTAGATATCGACATCACGAAGCTTAGCTCCAACACCATTTTTTGTAAAAACAGAACATCGATACGAGAGCTAAACGATATCAAAAGCACGATGTTAGGATACACGGTATAATTTTTAACTACATATGTAGGACTATGATAATAAGCACTCCTCCCATCAGCACAATATATGCACTCCTCCCATCAGTGCAATATATGAGACCGATGTATGAGTCCAACCCTAAAACAGTCTCCCATGCTTATTACGACTTGAGTCCATGCTTATTACAACTGTCCATGTAACCTAACACCAACTATAACAGGCCATATGAAAATCTTATATTTAGATTAGTCATGAAAAGCGCTTCAATTCTATCATAATTTTCATATTATATAAATTGCAATGAAAATTAGCAGTATACATTTTAAAGACAAATGCATCTTCTGTTCCGACTGGAGGGAGTAACAGGGCATTGCATTTCCATCTTAGGACGAAATTACAAATAATAAATAGAAAAAGAAATTTAAGAAGTCGGATCCTCCCTCTCCATCCAGAGTAATGCACCTGGCGCTGATACAGTACAAAAAAAATAACTAAATTAACCAAACATGCCTGATGTTGAGGCAATCAATAAAGCCAAGTAATTTATCCTTTTATTGCGTTGCATCGTGTGTTTAGAGATATGCTGATTCGTATACAGAAATGCTAATGTACAAGCATCGTAGCCAAGGAAGCAATTTATCTGCCTCATGAAGTATCTATACATGTTATCACTGGTCACGATCTCGATCACGGTAAATTGGCTGCGGCGTCCACTTGAAGTGCAAGTTCAGCTTTCCAGATTTAGCACCTTGCAACACAAATGTATCTTGGAACTCACCTTCAAGTATTACTTTCGTGAGTGTCAAGATGCATCTCCCTATATAATCCTGCATTTTGAATAGATGAAGTTACCGCAGCAAAAATAAGAATAGCAGGACAAGGCACCAGGTTTGAATTTAAGGCTCCATTACTGTATAGTAGGAATACAATCAAATATACTATACTAGTTAGGTGATCCCTGCAATATTCGCCTAAATATTTGGGATATCACCATTAGTAAATACACTATTAGCATAAACGGTCACCAAGCATCGGCTTGGTCAGTACTGCATATTACAAAGGGTAGTTTCAAAAGTTTTGTGTAAGAACAAGGGACAACATTATATGAAGTGACCTATCCCACAGCTATTAAAATCTTTTGTGACCACATTACAAATGCAATTTTGTTCATTGATAAACGTAAAATAATCAACTATACAACAGGTGCTACTGCTATGGCCATACATATCATGTCTGTCGATACACATGCAAACGGACCTATCTGATGTAGATCAACAAAATCTAAAGTTATAGTCCCGCTGGTCACAAATATTCACAACTATGGATAGTTTGAGAAACGTGCAAGTTTGATTTTTAAAACTAGCTATGAATATATTTTTAATTAAATATTTAAATTGGATACATCAAAATCACATACGTAGATTCATCTCAAAAGTAGTTCCATAATATTATAATTTTGGTGTTTCATAAATAAATAATTAATTAGTGATTAATTTTGTATTTTGGAGATAAAAAACATAAATCAGAGGGAGTAATAGTAATGCTGAAAATGATCATCACCACAGTAGCAATATGACTGGCATAATCTTAAAGCAAAAAAAAATCAAAACAGGAAGTTCAAAAGAAACAGTGCTGAAGAATATACAAAAAAACACCTTTCCAAATGTATCATGGTCCCATACTTCCACCATTAGCAAATCATGTAGGGCATCTTCTACTACAAAATCAAATGTTTGATTCCATATTGGGTTCAGTGTCTCCGTCACAACCTGCAAATGTATTGAATCATGTGTGGAAAAATAATGCAATGAACTTGAACTCAGGAGACAGAGAGTAACCCTCGTCTTCTTTTTGGTTTCTCCCTTCTTCAGGTACAAAACAACGTAGGGATCAGCCTTCCCCATCACATCCATTGGTGGCAAGTCCTCTGCAGATATAACAGTAACTGACAGGACACCTCTCATAATAACATTTTTCCTCTGGGTTACATCAAATCCATTAGACTCGGTCTTGAGGACCTTCTCCAAAGAAGTTAACTGAATCTGATTAGCAAAAGGATTAGGAACCCCTTCTTGTTTACCAAAAGGATAGTACAGGAGCTCCAGGTGAACCTGAAGAGTGAACAAATCATTAGCGTCTCTACTAGATATTGAAGAGCACTAGTGTCACAATATACCCTAACATGTTCCAGCCATCTTTTCAATGATGGATAAAACATAAACGGAACAACATCTATCAACAGAAATATTCCTAATGGAACAGCATTTATCAACATAAATATTTCCATTAGCATAAATCACAAAAAAACAGATTAACTAGTCCTTTTTAACACGATAGTTTAGCAGTGCATCTCCAAGAATAAGGAAATGTATCTGTGAGCTCTATCATGAGGTCATCATTGATTTCCTAAGAGAACTGAAGCCAAAAATGCATAATTATCACTTGTATATTTTGAAGAACCTTTTATATGAAAAAAATGCACTCAGTGATACATGGTTACAGAGAAGTTGCTGAGCTGATTTATACACTCGGACATTGATGAAAGAAATACATATATACACAATTATAGCAGACAATATAATGGCTCTTTATTTTAAGAATGCATTCATTACCACTTTCCTTTACAAGCACTCATTACCACTTTCCTTTACAAACACTCATTTTGCTATGTACATTCCAGCCAGTTTAGGTAGGGATGTGAATCGTTCGGTCCGGCCCAGCGACCCACTAATCCGGTCCATACACAAAAGGAAGAATGGGTAATTGGGTCGGACCAAATTTTTCCAAGGCCACGATGGATCAGTTCACATGGATCCATGGGTCTTCTGGGTCGGTGCCATCAGTAGCAAGTGTTTTGCGTAGGGCATCTCGCCCGACGCCCGATCATCGCCGCCGCCGCCAACTACCTCGCCGCCGCCGCCACCGCCGCCGACTACCTCACCACCACCCACCTTCGCAGCCGCCAAGATCGCTCGGTCGCTGATGGCCCCCTCGCTGCCAGTGAGGACCATGGAGACCTCTTAACGTGCCGCCTCCACTCTACCCCAAGCCAGTATTTTCGTTTGTCGACGACGCCATCGCCCTGGGGTGCTTCTTCCTCGCCTCATCACTGACGTCTCCTACAACTGGTCACGTCCTCCTCTCCAAGGGGTACAGCCTAACACCCCCCTCCTCCCTCCTATTGGCCATACTCTACCCCCAATGATGTGATTACTGTGTGAATCAGTAGATGTTGTGATTACTGTGTAGATCAGTAGATACTATACCCGCAATGACTATGATTTTGATTAGTGATATTCTTTATCTTTTGAAAATTATTCAAGCAATATAATTGATATTCTTTTTTTCAGAATTATTCAGACAAGAAAGGATGGGTAATTTATATTTTTCATTTAGTAGATGGATTCCTAGTTTTTCTGGTAAGCAACCTGAGATTGTTACTGTCATGCCAAGGCTGTGTTTTCAACAATCTCACTATACTTGTTGTACATCCTTTCATTTTTTAGTAAATAGATTTTATTTGACAATACTGCATTGTTTTTACACCCTCTCTTGATTATACTGCAGTTTAAAGGTGTTGTTTGTTCCTTGTTTACAATTTTGTAGTGTGGATTTGGTTTGTTACTTCAAAATGGGCTGATTAGGGCTGTTTCCTCGTAATAAAAATTTTATTGCTGCCTGTAATTGCTAAAGATGAAACAAGGAAGATCAAGCTTAAACTATAAGAGCTTAATGCTATCTGTTTGTACCTCATATTCTCAATAATAGGTATAAACAACAACTATCTACAATTTTGTCTTGCCATGTCTGGGTGAGTGGGTGCTGGGGGATAAAAGTGCAAATGATTTGGAAGCACTGTTGTTCAGTAACATGTCTGCTTAAAATTTGTTATCGTGAGAGGGATGCCTGAGGCCCTAAGCACATCGATTGAATAGATAAATTCTGCATGGCTGGAATTGCAGTTGATCAATCTGGATCATGTAGGATATGTGTGCTTTTCTTCGAGCGGACCAGCGACGAAGAAGATAAGTTCGCCACGTCGCCGCGGCGAAGGGAGTTAGCTGTTTTCGGAGCCACCGCCTGAAACTAGATATAAGGCATCAAAAGCATGCCGATTTTCTCTGTTTACTCTCCTTATAAATAAAAGGTGATTACACAACTCCTTATTCTTTGCGCAGGCCAGCTGCTGCCTAACAACCAAAGCTAAATGGATAAAGATGACTAATTAATCAACACACACAGACTCAACCAACTGCAAGCCAACAGGACGCAAGCTAACAGAACTCCACTAACTGCAATCTGAGAATGGCAAACCTGGTAAGCCGCTACTAAACTTACCCCTTTGTATTCCTCTTCCTCCTATAATAGACACGATCAGCAGCTGCTATAACATTACTCTCCTCCTAGAAAGCTAGCCTCCTGCTGAGGCTCTCCATGTAGCCTCCTGCTGATCGTCCATCCATCCATGTAGCCTCCTGCTGAGGCTCTCCTTGCCACTGGACCAACACCTGGCGCTTCCCTTCCACAAAACGTTGTGCCAGCAAGGATTGGGGTTCTGGAACTATAGCTGTCAGGGCGGGCGCCATTTCTTGGGGCAGAGATGGAACAACTACTGCCGGTGAATCCCTTGAGGAGAGAAACATGGAAGACGTTGTGGATGCGGGCGTCTTCCGGTAACGCCAGCCGATAGGCCACGGAACCCACCCGGGCCACTATCTGATAGGGACCGAAATAGCGTGCCCCAAGCTTGTTTGCTGGCTGTGTTCGAAGGGATGTTTGATGGTGGTGTTGAAGACGCAGCCATACCCGTTGTCCCTCTGAAAACTCCACCTCACGGTGATGCAAATCATAGTGCTGCTTCATGCGGTTTTGAGCTCGACACAGATGCTCTTTGGCTTGGGACAGCAGTGCATCACGCTCCACCAACCTGCAGTCTACGGTCGCAATGACAGTGGCCCCTTGCTGATAGGGTAACAATGGTGGGGGCCGACGACCATAGACCAGCTCGAATGGTGTGAGATGATGGGCGGAGTGGAAGTAAGTATTGTAGCAGTACTCTGCCCATGGAAGCCATCAGTGTGGTTTGGATATTAGGATAGATTAGATCCTTTGCCCTTACCTGGTTTCCTATCTTATCTAAGCTTCTCATGTACCCTATATATATGGGGCCTAGCCCTATTCAGCAATACAAGCCATATTCATAATAAGGTATTAGAGGTTAGGGTTGCACTTCCCAAAGGTCCTATGTCATCCACTGGCTATGCTCACCTTGGCGGCTCCTCTCAGCGGCTATGCTCACCGTACACACTTTTAGAGTCATACTGTAGTATCCACGCCTTAAGATCTTGTTGTACTAGCTGTGGATTCTCGTTGTTGGCATGACACCATAGGATTCCAATGTGTCTATTAGCCTTCCTTCGTCAAGTTCATCTATGTCACGCCAGTCCAACAACTATCAATCAACTTTCTTATTGCATGCATGTGGTGTCTGCTCTTCTCATTGAGCTTTTGGAAATCTTGCTCTCAGTCATTATGCTTTGCTTGAGGGGCACTTTTCTACTCTTTTAGGGGGTGTTTGGTTTGAGGAATGGGATGGTGAATTGACTCCCAACTTGTTTGGTTTGAGTAGTGGAATGATTCCATCCATCACCATCCCATCTAACAATTAGTTCAAAATGAGGAATGGTGTCATCCCACCAAATTTATGGAATGATCCCATTCCACTTAGAATGAGGTGGCTCCTCAAACCAAACACCCCCTTAAAGACAATGCTATTACATATGCTTTGCTTGAGGGGCATTTTTCTAATTCAATGCTATTGCAGCAGTGGCCACGTGTGGAATGGCGGGTACAACATAATTATCGCGTTTGCCGGCTTCTACTATCATCAGTGTGGTCACTCGCAACACGTATCTGCACACATTGTGTAGCACTAATCGCCCATAGTCAAACTGGAGGAATGACATACGACTCCATGACCCGTTCACCCATAGCATCGGTGGTGGAATAATTTTCTTGTAGCGAAGAACAAGCGCTTGGCTCGCTTATCGCCCTAGGCACATGGGCTGCAGTACCTATGATACTGTTCACGAAACTACAGTGTCATAGGTGTGCCACGGACCAGCACCCAGGACACATGTCCTATGCCTAGTGGGACCCACATGCACATAACATTAACAAAGAAATGGCTAGCTAAAACATGGCTTGATGCCTTGACTGGGCTATAAGAAGTAATTGCAGAAATGGCAGAACGTTACTATGCATATCTCATACAGAGTGGCAATATTATATGACCCACTAATTTTATTCGTATAACTTCGTATAATGTATGCTATACGAAGTTATTACGGCTCAAGGAATTCGATGAGCAAAAAGAAGCTTTGAGAGAAGTTTTCAAAAGCATCAAATCAAGGATTTCACTAAGTATGGATTTATGGACAAGGAATCAGACATTGGGATGCATGTGCATAACCTGCCACTTCATCGATGATGATTGGAAGCTACAAAAGAGGATAATCAAATTCTCTGACATAAGGACACCACACACAGGTGTCGCAATGTTCATTGTTGCCTTGAAGTCAATACAAGAATGGCATTGTGAGGATAAATTATTTGCTATTACTCTAGACAATGCTAGCAATAATGATACCATGACTGGATTGTTGAAGACTAACTTGTTGGAGAAGCACATACTTCTTAGAAAAGGGAGATTGTTTCAACAACGATGTGCAGCTTATGTGCTGAACCTAATATGTCAAGCAGGATTTAGTTTCATGAACTCCCTTGTCTGCAAAATCAGGGAATGTGTGAAGTATATCCGTGGATCTCCTTCAAGAAAGCAAAAGTTTGAGGACATCGTGACACAATTGGGTATTAAAGGAAAACGTCCCTCTCTTGATGTTCCTGCTCGATGGAACTCCACGTATCACATGCTGGAGACATCATCCCATTTGATGAGGGCTTTTGACTTGTTCTGTCTTCAAGATGTACATTATGTCCATAATCCATCTTATGAGGATTGGGAATGTGCAGAAAAATTGTGCAAACTATTCAAAGTGTTCTATGAGGCCACTAAGGTTATTTCAGGATCTAAATACCCCACATCAAACCTATGGTTTCATGAGATTTGGCAAGTCAAGTTTGCCTTAGAGAAGGAAGATTCTAATAATCAGCCTAGCTTGTACGATATGATCACATACATGAAAAAGAAATTTGATAAGTACTGGAAAGCATCATGGTTGGAGCTTTCAATTCCTGTGCTCCTTGGTCCAAGATTCAAAATTGCTTTTCTAGAGTTCCGTTTTTAGGCATTTGGTGATGAAGCTACACCCAAACTAGCTGAAGTGAAGAAAATTTTTCAAGGATTGTTTAATGAGTATTCACGGTTTCTTGATTGCCATGTAGAATATGTCCAGCAAGGTGGTGTTGACGTTGACAATATAGATGGTAGTGATCCTTTAGCAGACTAGGATCGACATTTAAGACAAAGGATCTATGTAGCTAGTGATGCTTCAGCAGAGCTCGAAACATATTTATCAAAGCCTCCACTACCTCGTGTTGATCACTTTGATATTCTACATTGGTGGAAGATGAACTCTTCAGAGTATCCTACACTTGCTCGAATGGCACGGGATATCTTAGCGGTGCCAGCTTCCAAAAGTAGCATCCGAGACAGCATTTAGTATAGGGTCAAGAGTTCTAACCGACTTTAGAAGTAGGTTGGCGCCTGAAACTGTTGAAACGCTTGTGTGCTTGCAAGATTGGATTAGATCATCAGGTAACATATTTGCAATATCTCCTAGTACTTAAAAATTCTAAGAATTGATTTTTGTAACGGCTTTGTAACTATAGGTACCTCTTCTTTCATTGTGGAATCAATTCATGACTACGTGGAACACAACGATGTGCTTGAATGAAGTCTGTAGTCAAGCAAGGTTTGTCCTTAAATTACCCCCATACACATAGCTTAGTGTAGTCAAGCAAGTTGCTTTAGTTTTAATCCACAATTTCTAATCATTTTATCTATCAAAACATCAGACCAAAGTGCTGGCATTCTAGAGTGTGTGGAAATAGGTGGCTTGTTGTTCTAGTCGGTGTCTATTGCTTCTTCCTTCGAACCAGCAATAGTATTCCAAAGAAACATTAGTTACTTGTAATGGTTTCTGTAAAATAAACCGAGAGGCTCTGGTGCACACTTCTGTGAAACAGAAGCCAATAATGGTCTAGATAAACAAGTTCTCATATTTTCAATTCTGGTACTGTACCAGTGGTACAGTAGAAAGGATATGCTTGTTTGCAGAAGTGTTATTTATGCATAACAAGGATATGCATGTTTGGAAGTTAGTTGGTGTCAGTTCAGGGTTAGACATTAAGTATATAACTAGAACACGTAGCTAAGAGAATGTTAGGAATTTAGGATTAGCAGTACACCTAATTAGATGCATTGAAGCTAAATGCTGAATGTGTACAACTGTATGTAGAGATTGCTAGTTCAATTGCACTTGGATGTACAGTAGCAATAGCGGAATGCGGATTAAAATAGTTTGGTCTGTAAGATTCTTTTAGAAAGCAACGTACTGCTAGCTGACTACTGGATGACTGCACATTGATTTAACTGTTTGCATCTTATCCATATTTTCCATATGTTAACACATCAGGTTTCCTTTATATTGTTGCTGTAATCTGTTAATGCATGCAAGTCAACACACATGTTCTTTTCAGCTGAATTGTTGAAAATCTTTTGTTTCAACTTTCAAATATTCTGTGTGAACTTACACTAGTATTGATTGATGATGGCAATAATATATATCCATGTAACTAAGTTTGTATCAAACAATTCAGGTACTTGATTCTTGCTTCCACTGTGTAAGTTTGTTAATTAGTGGTAACCTTTCATTTCCGATCCTCTAAAATAAAGCAGCTGTTGTATATTGTATTCCAGTACCAGTCTGGTATTTTGTGATTGAATCAAAGCGTTATAGTTTAGTTATGGTGCCACATTTTTTTAAAAAAATGATAAGCTTTTCCTGGTTGAATGTGCATACGATTGTCAGTTGCTCGTAGCTTGCTACCAAGCCTACACCGCTTTTAATGCAACTCAAATTCATGTTACCTGTCTAATTTTCAGGTTCTGCCCGGATAATGCTCACCAAAACCTTCCTTGAGTACTGCATATGGGGTTGAGTGATCTCTAGCATGAAAATTAATACAATCATGGAAGGATGGTGCTAACATTTACATTTAACTTTGGATTTTCTTATGATGGCCTATCCCTGCTACTACTGTCAATTTATGTTCAACATTCGTTTATTTGTGTCTGTTATCAGTTTACCTGTGGTTAATATCAATTGTTTCCGAAGAATGTCACGAGTGTAAGACGTCCATGACAAAATGTTCGTTTACTGTAAAAATCACATTTTTCACTTCTTGACTACATGTTGTAAGCTGCTTGCAACATGTTCATGCCAGAAGCAAGGGGTTAATCCCATCTCCATCTCACAGTTTTTATTTCAGGACAATATGCAATGTTTGCTTGATTGTTGTGTCAATATATTATCTTACGTCTCATGAATTTTGTACTCTTTAGAATTATGATACATCGGTGAGTTCAAAATGCTTAGCAAAAATGGTCCGACCCGATGGGCTCATTGGTCCGGCCGGCATGGGATCCAAAAATATGATTTAGGGTCGACCCGTGAATCCACTAATTGTTTTTGGGCCACATGGTCCGGATCCGGTCCACGCTGGACCGGACCATTCTCATCGCTAAGTTTAGGCATTAAAAATTAATATTTTAAAATTTTCAAAGGATACCCTCAAAATGGCCAAACTGTTCTTAGTTGCAGGACAAGTTAAAATCTACTCAAAAGGCTATCCACAAATCTGCTCCACCTATTCTCTCATACAACAACAATCTCTTATGTAACCAATCAGAGAGGGGCATGGGGAAATGTTGGATCATGGGGGTCAAAGAATAATGTTGTTGGTACCATGGTGAATTGGTGATGACCGACAAGGAGGGAGCTGGAAGGGTTGAGGAATAATTTAAGACCATGGTGACGACCCACTGTTAGGGTCGTCCTCACAATCCCATATGTCGCCTTTGTCAGGCAAACCTGCAGACAACCGACCATCTAACATCGTCGTGTCCCTTCTCTAACAGCATCTGGATCCAAGTGCTAGCAACCCACTTCGCGTACATTCGGCCTCCAGCTGGAAACCTTTCTACTTGGTGGCTCCAGAATCACCAAGGACTTCACACCTCAGATCGGAAGGCCTTTGGTGGTTTGGTGATAACAACCGTGTGGAATATCTGGAAGGAGCGTAACCGCCGTATTTTTTAAGGAAAGTTTCTTGCAATCCCTATGGTGGTCTCCCTCGTTAGGGATGAGATTCGCTGTTCGGGCCTTTCGGCTAGCCTTGTAAATATGGAGTAGTCTGCTAGAGTTGTACTTTTGTAAATATTTCTCCCTTCATAATGAAATGGCAGAGCGCCTGCCTCTTTCCAATAAAAAAGACCATGGTGACGACTGACAAGGAGGGAACTGGAAGGGTTCAGGAATAATTTAAGAGGGAACTGGAAGGGTTCAGGAATAATTGGAAGGTGAGCATGTCAACAAGGTGGCTGCACATGATTATGAGTTTGTATTCAAGCAAAGTGGTGGCGCACGTAGACAGTTAGCTAACAGCAGACAATGCTGGTTGGTTGGTAAAGAGGAAGAAAATATCTTCCTGGCAACAATGTTTGAAATGAACCAAGGTTGGAGGGACAGTAGCTCAAGTTCAACTTCATATCCAGTGTCTTGGAGACCTGGACTGTTGGACGTTGCTGTTAATAATATATTGTATAGGGGCTTATTTGCTATTTTTCCTTCACCTGTACTTTGTATATCTTGGCCCATTTAGCCCATTATAATTTGTTGCTACAAATCTATCATGGTATCAGAGCCATGAACCTAAACCCTAGATCCCCTTATGGTTTCCTCCACCAGCAGCCGCTGCCGCCGCGGGTTGCTCACCGGCCGGTGTCGCTGCCGGTGACATCCGTCACCATGCCACCTCTTCTTCTTCCTTCTCTTCCTCCTCCTCCACTAGATCTGTGCCACGCCGGCTCCGCCAGATCCGCGCCACGCCAAGGTCTGCCGCCGCCACGACACCTTTGCTCCGGCCACGCCGCACCAGGGGTCGCCGCCGATACGCCACCTCTGCTTCGGCCGCGATGCACCGGGGGCCGCCGACGACGTGTCGCGCCGCGCACCGCTTTTGCTTCGGCCGCGATGCACCGGGGGCCGCCGACTCCACGTCGCGCCACCCTTGGTCCGGCCGCACCGCGCTGGTGACGCCGTGGTCACGCCGTGCTGGTGGTTGCTGCCCCAGCGTCGCCTCTGTTCCGATAGCGTCGCGCCGGACCGCCTCTACTCCGGTCACCGCCTCGCCGCCTCTTCATGGCGAGCTCTGTAGACGCCGCCTCCCCAGCTACTCGCTTCCCTGGTTCGATGCAGCTCCCACAAGTGGTCTTTGATGGGCCAAACTACCGGTCATGGAACCCCATGCTTTGTGTGTCTCGACAGTCATCGTCTTTGGGGCCATCTCACCGGGTCCACTCCACGGCCTCCTACTCCGACTACTGCAGAGGAGCCTTAGCCCGCTGCAGATGGCACCCCTGTTGCTGATGCAGCTAAGGAATCCTATGACAAGGCTGTGGAGCAATATGTTGCAAATGTCAAGACATTGGCAGCCAGGCAGGCGAACGAGGCTCATGTTGTTGCTATCCTCATTGGTAGCATGAAGGTTGAGCTTGGATTGGATCTTGTCAGCTTGCCCTCCTCGCGTGAGATGTGGACACATGCAGTCTCTCTACGAGCCGAGCAGTGATGCACTCTACACTTCGTTGCTAGACCTTGCTAGCTCGCTTGCTCAGCAGGACAGTACCACAAATGACTTCTCTCATCAGATCACGGATGTGTGGCATCAGCTTGACTCACATGATCCAGACTACTGCCGTGTCCATCGCTGTTGTCTTCTACGTCAGGCTCTTGAGTTTGAGTAGCTTTGTGCTCAGCTGTTGGCTCGCTTGCCGCAGCCTCCACTGGTCGAGGCTTACTCTGGTTTGGGCGGAGGAGACTCACCTTCGTGGTGGTCTCTCACCCGCCCCGTCTGTCCTCGCCGCTCCTGCAGCCCCGGCGGCGCCAGTCTCTAATACACCCTCGGCTGGCGCTGCCCCTCCTTCCTCGACACCTGTAGGAGCCACTGTTGTCTCTGCTCGTGTTATACTTGATTCTGATCATTGTTCCATTCAGGATCGCACTACAGGGCATTTTTCTAATTCAATGCTATTGAGCAGTGGCCACGTGTGGAGTGGCGGGTACAACATAATTATCACGTTCGCCGGCTTCTACTATCATCAGTGTGGTCACTCGCAACACGTATCTGCACACATTGTGTAGCACTAATCGCCCATAGTCAAACTGGAGGAATGACATACGACTCCATGACCCGTTCACCCATAGCATCGGTGGTGGAATAATTTTCTTGTAGCGAAGAACAAGCGCTTGGCTCGCTTATCGCCCTAGGCACATGGGCTGCAGTACCTATGATACTGTTCACGAAGCTACAGTGTCATAGGTGTGCCACAGACCAGCACCCAGGACACATGTCCTATGCCTAGTGAGACCCACATGCACATAGCAGTAACAAAGAAATGGCTAGCTAAAACATGGCTTGATGCCTTGACTGGGCTATAAGAAGTAACTGCAGAAATGGCAGAACGTTACTATGCATATCTCATACAGAGTGGCAATATTATATGACCCACTAATTTTATGGCAATATTATATGACCCACTAACAAACAACAACAACAACAACAACAACAATTAATCTGTATCTGACTAATAACAATCAAATGTGCACCAACTGACCTGACCACGTGGTTTCTTATCTCGCTGAATTTCCAGGTCTTTCACAAGGTTCAACCAAACATCTTTCACCTTCCCAGGCTGAAGGTCTGCTAAGTTTACTCGAGCACAACCAATAACCTCTGATGGCTGGAGCCCTTCATCATCATAAATTTTCACAGTCAGATGCTGGGTAGATGTGTCCTCGACCACAAATTCATAGTGCTCATTCCAGATGGGGTTCAAATCATTATTCTGCAGCAGAATAAAATGTAAGGATGTAGCTTAACAGACTTGACCAGATGAATGCATCTCACTTACTATTGTTTTGCTTTTCTTCGTTTTGTCATGCAATGGCCGTATATATAGCACAGCAAAAGGATCAGACTTTCCGACAAGGTCCTTGTTCGTCAAGTCCCTAGCTTCCACAAGTTTTACTTCTAATAATCCAACAGGTTTCAGCTCCAAGTCACTAAGAAGATAAGGAATGTTGTTACAACTTCAAAAACAAAATATGCGATTTTTTTAGGGGAAAAAACATACTATTATACTCACAAATTATCAAAGCTATCAATTACCTATAATCTCCTGGCACAATGGGAACAATTATGCGATTAGGCCATGTCAGCGTATCTTCAATGGTATCACGTATTGTTCCCTGAATTGTTTAAAAAAGTAATTTGATATATATAAATATATAGAGAGAGAATAGCTAGTGTGAACTCGAGTGCACGGAATCTCCGTACACTCCACGGATTTTTGAAATCCGAGATGTCTAATGACCGATCCGAACCGTTGACCTTGTTCGTCATGTCGAAATATAGCTAAAGATGTCCATTTTTAATCAAATGGAGCCAAATGATCATTTATTCTTTGG
Organism: Raddia distichophylla; assembly: GCA_005191435.1. Lineage (NCBI taxonomy): Eukaryota > Viridiplantae > Streptophyta > Magnoliopsida > Poales > Poaceae > Raddia > Raddia distichophylla. Next base: position 891,709 of record SPJY01023417.1, read on the forward strand.
CTTTAGATTATTATGGGGTAAAGCAAAATGACATATCAAACTATCTATACTTCTTCATGAAGTTATAGAGTTCTCTAATATCACCAAGGAAACGGAAATAAACTCTCTGTGATTTTTAAACTCAAGGTTAAGGTTGCGTATACTGACCCCCACCCACTTTTGCGGGAGTTTCCTCAGAAACATTGGGGTATGATGATGATATATATATATACACAAAGAGAGGGGGGTGGGGAGTTGTGCGACGATCCATTGCAACTTGCAACTGCCAGCACTTTGGTGCTTTGTGTCCACAGCCATCCGATTTGCCACAGGATTCACGTCTAGAACAGATCCCAATTATTGCCCACTCCCCCATGTCACTCTGCAGTGATCTCGACGTGCCCCCCTCGCACACACGTGAGTACCCTTGTGGTGGCACCGTTCCTCTTGGTGGCACAACACAACTCAAAGGGTGATGGCGTTTACAGTTGAGCGGCAGAGCAGTTAGGGTTCCGCCCAGAGAGGGAGGGAGGGAGGGAGAAAGAGAGAGAGAGAGAGAGAGAGTGCAGTGTAGGACAGTAGGGATCTCATCCGAGCATGAATCTTGAAGCGGATCGTATGGTTGTGGGTGTAAAGCACTGAAGTGATGGTCAGCGGCAAAGTACAACAATATGTACATAGTAACATATACAAGTGTTGGACGAAACATAAGAGTTTACCAAACCTCAATTGCATCAGATATTCCAGGAATTGCTGTCATTTCCCCACCAACAACCTTGAGGGTAAAATCAACCTTGCTCTACAATCAAATTAATGACAATTATGCAACCTTCTATTATGACCATTTTTAGATTAAAAAGAATTGTGGTACCTTCTCTCTCAAAGAACAACAGACTGCTCCAAAGCAGGGGATTTCAGACACAAGAGGCTTAAAGACTAGCCGGAGTACTCCAGTGAATCCAATATTTTTCACCTAAAGATGGAAAAGCATAGAGAAAGATACTTATTATTTTATATAAGGTTACACAATGATCAAAATATAATTATATGACAAGATTAGTATAGTAAAGAAAAAAATTAGTGGATAAAGCCTCAATTATTCAGGTCAGCCAATTGTGACGATGTATTTCCTATCTGCAGTTGCCAAATTAAAGCAGGTCAGCCAATTGTGACGATTTATTTCCTATCTGCAGTTGCCAAATTAAAGCAATGTGCAGATTCAAGTGTGATTGTAAGAAAATTGAATTTCATCATATTGCATTTGCTACGTAGAAGTATAAACTTCACAAGTTTTTTTATTTGCAGAAAATAAGTGTACTCCACAGTAGACTGGCAAATAATAAATTGTACCTTCAAATTTTACATTGTGATGTTCTATATACCCATCTTGATTAAGGCCCAGTTCTTTTTGGCTTAACAGCTTAATGACTTATCTACGTTTTAAAAAGCCATTTGTTTTGAGTTTTTTAAGTCCTTTTTTCGCTGTTTTGAAGGTGGGTCCTAACGCTTTAAAAAGCAAGTCAAACGAAATGGATCCGAATCTTGTAATTATCTCGAGAAGCGTTTGAAATTCAGTCATTTCAGCCGTTAAGATCAGCTCAAAAGAACAGGGCCTAAATTCACAATGCAAAATTGTAAAATTACCTGTACAGGAAGCGAAATACCAAGTGTTGTTTGAATATCTAGTACTATGTTGGGATTACCATCCCACTGCAACTCAAGCTCCATAGTGATACCAGAACTATCACTATCCAGTATGGAAACTCCTGAAGAGAACATTTTTTTAAAAATAAACTATGAATAAAAAAGCATGATTCACTATAGGGAAACTCCAAACAATCATAACATATTTTGATAGAAGACATCATCAACAGATAATAAATGTGTTCCTTGTTCATTATCTGAAAATGATTTTCAGGCAAGCAAAAACTTCAGTTCTGAGCTAATTATGGTGCAACTGCATGTTGAGGATGCATGTAAAGCTCAGCGTCTATTATTCCTTTTACTACATGACAAGAGTGAGGCCATCATAATTGTTTCAGTGCTACACAAAATATCAACTTGAGTCACCTTTGTTTGTTAAAAACTATAATCATAAATGGTCCTACCATCTCCTTACAACATCACTCCATGTATCTCACGCTATTGCCTCTTGTTCCATCTCCAGTCACATTTTGTTCTACTCTATACAAGGCAATCACCACCATTCTACTTAATCCTCCCTCTTCCAACATTTCCCCAGCAGAAACCTCATCCACAGATTCACTCCCCTAAGGGCAGGGCCCTAGTGAACTTGATACACATTATGGTGCGGTTGACAAAGATACACGGACAACTTCTATTATTGGACATGCGTGTCCATGCAACACAGTTGAACATTGCAAACAGAAGAGACCTTGTCATAGAGGGTATAGGATACAAATGCAAGTATTAGTAAAAATAGGGGGAAAAAAACTCTACATTCATTCCTCACCTGCAACAAAAGTTCTGCTAAACCAATTACACAAAGAAAATGCATCTAGTGGAAACAAAAGCTCCCATTGAAGAGGAACTTATTTAAAATAAACAATAGGTCAGGTACTTAAGTATAGAAACAGTTATTAGGATGTTCATTCACCTACCATGCTACCTTGGCCAGACTAAGCCTTAGGATAAGGGGGAAATATGGAAGACCAACAGTCAAAATGCGATTGGCTAGCCATGATTTTTGGCTAAGATACTATTATCCCAACAACTTAACCACATCAAACTAATTGTTTGTCTCCTAGCTAGCTCGCTTCTGAATTCTGATATTCTGATTGAGCGTTCCACCTGTAACTATTATGGCCCCAAATGCATCATAACACTACTCAAGTGTGAGATTCAATCAAAACCATGGAAAAGGAAAAACGAAATAGAAGGGAAACTTTTTTCATGCCACTGCAAAGTTCGGTTCTCCCTTACATAGGGGTGGGCACATTTACACCGAAAACCAAAACTGAACCAAGCCGTATTTCCGATATGGTTCGGTTTTTCTAATATTTTTTCTTTGGTTTTATTTTTGAATTACATCGGCTTATAGTTCGGTTCCTAGTTAATGGAAACCGAAGCACCCGAACTACCAAATTCCCAAGCCACTAGCTATTAGAATCCGTGTTGTGGCCTAGCCCAAGTGCAGCTAATCGCCTAATCCCTTGGCCCAACATCCCCTCCCCAAACCCTAGGTGTATAAACTCCCCACTCCACCCCACCCGCATAGCAACCTGCAGCCACCAAGCAAAAGAGTCACTATCGGCTACGCTCTATCACTTTCTCTTCACGCCACCAGCCACGCTTCTCCCAGGCTAGAAAATCCCTTCTTTCCGCTCTACCAACACCTCATCATGCTCTCCGGCCACATGGAGCTGAGGAATCGTGGATCTTGCAGCAGAATTCTTGCTAGTTGCCTACTTCTCATGTCTTGCTTGATTTTCTTTCGTTTGCACCTATTATCATTGTGTGTTTTGTTCCTCGTGCAAATGAGAACATAAATGATTTAATGATTTTTTGATCTTTGTTGCGTGCTGTTACACATCGGACTTTGGAGCATCTGAATCATTGCTTTGCATATTAATTCGATCTACCAAGGAAACCGAGAAACCAATCCGATTTACTTCAGTTTTTCTTTTCTACATAAAAAAATTTGGTACTACTTAATCGTAAACTGATTTTTACAAATACTGAAGGAACTGAAATGAAAACTTTGTAAAAAAAGAACACCCACCCCTACCATTACTGACATCACTTACTAACCTATCACCTATTTGCCATCGCAATTGCTTGATTGTTGTCATATGTAATATTCACAGAAACATCTCTCTTTTGTTTAAGTTTTATAAACTAAAAAAATATCAACATCATCATCATGATACCCCAATGTTTCTGAGGAAACTCTCGCATAAAGGAAAAAAATTAAACATAAAATATTAATATTACATATATAAAAGAAATGTAGATTCAAATTGTTGCATACACTATAACTCTATAATTTTTTAGGATCTAAGAAATGTTTATACGGCTTAACAAAAAAAAGAAGTTTTAGCCAATATCATGAAGAACAAAAATCGAACAATTGTGATGACATAGCAGAGAGAAATCACGAAGTGATTGCAAGAATAGAGAAATAACCAATTCATGATGTGAATAGAGAAATCATTTAGTGATGGCATGAATAGGATTAAGCACAGGCGCAATGGCACACGTGGTTTTATCCCAAAGAAACAACCTAAACTTCCTCCGATTGTAAATGTAGTTCACCTTAGATATCTAAACTTTTGTTTAGATATAAGTTGTTCTACAAGGCATATTTTACACCTACCTATTAGTGTGTCATTTTTTAATATGCCATTGCAATTAATATTTAAATTTTGATAGGAGAATGTGAAAGAAAATTAATTGTCTTCTTGTGAGAAAACTACTATGATAAAGGATGACTGAAATTTAAATAAACTTTTTTAGCGAAAAGAATAGTTTAATGCGAATGATTAAGGACACCAAAGTGATGACATGTACTCCTTGATTCTTGTACAAAAAGCTAAAACAACTTGTATTTGCAAAGTATATCAGTATATACCACTTTCTATATGAGGGTAACAACATAACCAGAAATTATTGTATGGCACTAAGAGTTGTCGCGACCCATATTTGTGACTAAAAAAAGGGTGCGACTAGGTTTCTTCTTGACATGTGGCATGCAAAACGTGGAGGGCACGAGTAGAGAAAGAAGATGAGGCTAGAATGGCATTTATTTGGGTAAAACCTGAAAGCTTCACTGGGTTTAGTCGTGACATCAACTAGCGGATATGATGACAGTGGCATGTAAAAGGAACAAAGAAAAAGCTTTTTGAGTGGCAAATCTAGAATCGGAACAAGTCTCAATGGCATAAAAGGATGAAGAACCACTGATCAAGCAACAAATTTGTCAAAGCATCCAGATATTTGCAAAGGGCTCCTACCAGTAAACTGAGGAGCAACAGTACCAAGTGTCAACTTCGAGAAATGAAGGGAAGCCAAAATGAATGATTTGTACTGTTCGAAAACAGGCTCCACAGATGTTCTTATCAGCTCTGATGCAGCCTACAACCAACACTTAAGTAACTTCAATAATCCATAGCTAGTTAGATCAATAAGCATGGCAATAAAACTCAGTATCTAGCATAAAAAGATAAAACACTCAAAATGATGCAAGAAAAATTAGCACCTCATTAACAAATGGCCAAATTTTTACCAATTCTTGATTCAGCCATTTAAGCTGTACAAAATAAAGATAGTAAAGTATCAGCATAAACAGTATTGGACAAAACCACGGTCAAACCTTGAGCAAACATTATGGAGAAAAACTCAACTTTTGTTTCTGTGTGAAAGAAACCCATGATGGATAGAGCTCTGGAGGAATAAGTTTCTTCAAATCTTGTACAGTCAACTTTGAGAAAGATGAAACTGTTGCCGCCTACAGACACAGGTAGTTAGTAATAAGAAACATAGAACAAATCACAAATTATGAGTGGTAAGAAATGAAATACTCCATCCGTTCCTATTTTAGTGGTGTTCTAGGAAGATATTCTTGTCCAAAAATTAACTATGTTCTAGGATTTCAATAAAATTAGCCCAATTTACCATAGTTTAAGTATGAGGAATGGAAATAAGAGTTGCCCTGTGCACAATGTAATCAATGAAGCAGAATATTGTTACGACATAAGAGTTCAAGTACAGACAGTTGGAATGAACATTTGTCAGCCTTGTCAATGGTAAGAAAATTGGAATCGACATGAAGCCAATACAACAAATAGCTCATCCTACATTAACTACATAAAAAAAAAATTCAGATTATTTAACTGTCTAATTTGTCTGCGCATATGAATTCCGTATGTTGATTGTACAATTCTAGATGTATCAAAATGGATTTCAGAATCCATGAGCCTTAAATAATTGGAACTTCTATAGAACAGCATAATGTGTTCGATGTGTACTGCAGTGTCAGCATAATGTCATACACTTCTCTATCTAATCACATTGTGTTTTTGCAGGTACTAATTTGAGAAGGTTCACAACAACCTATTTCACCCTCTCATATGAATGTATTTAAATCCTTGACAAACGAAATTGATCGAAACAAACAAGGAATATATATAAACTTCTTTTCCAAGCTTTTGCCATGTTTCATTTCTTCACAATTTTGGAGATGTGCAGATCTCACGGCCAACAAGAAACAAAGAAGATCCACTTTCTTAAAACACTTACAAGCTCCATAGTCCATAGACATAGCCACAAGCAACAAGCACACTTAATCAGGATATCCCCACCAGTGCAACAAATTTTGAATACAAAGTTAAACTGTAAACAGGGCATTACTAGATCTTCAATGGTGCTTCTGGCATTCTGGTAACAAGCCCTTAATTATAGATACTATGCTTGAATTGAATCAGTATTTATAAGGCTGTAGGTCATGGGTGTGGATCAAAGCGCCTAAAGAGTAAATGTTAGATTAAATCCATTTCTAATATTTGAGTTCTTAGTAACTTAAATTCTTTAAGGACATAGAGATTTTTCTTTAAAAAAATAATATGGGGATTAATTTAAATTGTTTACAATCTATCAGAGATCTAGTTAGTTAGTAATCAATTAGCCTCTATATAAGTGAAACAATTTTATAATTAATCAAGCAAGCAAGAAATATATCAATTAAAACTATATTATCTCCCTCTTATCATCTCCGTTCCTAACTTAAATTCATTTCTAATATTAGAGTTCTTAGTAAATTAAATTCTTTAAGGACACAAAGATTTTTCTTTAAAAAAATATGGGGATTAAATTGTTTACAATCTATCAGAGATCTAGTTAATTAGTAATCAGCTTAGCCATTATATAAAGTGAAACAATTTTTAATCAATGGAGCAAGCAAGAAATATATCAATTAAAAACTAGACTATCACCCTCCTATCATCTCCATTCCCTAGCGTGTGCCCTCGATCTTGGTATGGTCGTGCTCCTAGGGTTCAGGGTCACATAATCTATGTCACAAACCCATATTAGATGGTCCTGAAACAAGGAGCATGACCATGCCAATGCAGACGGCCACAACATAGGAGTACAGAGATGGTTGGAGTAATGATTTGATACGAATTTATTATTTAGTCATTACTCATTAGCGTATGGCAACCCGATTATGCAAACAATCTCCCAACACAAAGAATATAATCTCAACCACATAGCTAACAAACTAAAACTAATCTTAGCTACTCCCTCCGTTTCTCTATGTTTATGCATAGCACACTATGTGCATTGAGCAAGAAAGTAGTAGTTCTAACTTCTAAGAAAAGAACAATGGGCAAAGACCATCATACCCCTATTTAACAGTATGTTGCAACTACTTTTCTTCTTGATAAGCATTTAATTGGAGGGTAAAGAGTGGAAACATCACAATAAATACACTTTTGATGTTCTTGGACAAACATTGTGAAACATATTTTCCCGAGGCCATGGACAAATATAGTGAAACTGAGGGAGTCTCTCTCTATCCAATCTTAGCACTACAATATCTGGAAGGGATTTAATGTTTGAACCTAATACAAACTCTTTAAAGATTTTGTCTAAACCTATATGTATAGTGCCGAACAGTCCTGCGTTGCAACATTATTACTGGTACTGTGGGTTACTACTTGGCATGGCATAGATAGCAGGCCTGTGCACATGAAAATCACTGTAAGAAAAAACGTTAACATCACCATGCACATCCTCCAGTTAGTTTTAGATATTTTAGCTTGATGCACATATTACGAGAAGCCAAGGAAGGAAGTTCTTTTTTCAGCATATGTTGCATTGATTAATGACATGTTAATCTCCCTAACATAGTGATGAAGTCATATCATCTGTCGGACAGTGTTGCCTAGTAAAACCAAAACTATTAATTTTAAACCAACAATTACTTGCTAGAACGGCATTTAGTTTGGAGTAGAGGTTAAAAAAGTTCTTGCCTGCCATTTTTTACATGTGGGCTATAACACTCTACCCAAATATGCTAAACAACCTTTTGCAGTCAAGAAGCTACTGCGGTACATCCTACAAAGCTACGTGACAAATTTGCATGTCTCTGGCACGTTTTCAAATTGTTCATTTTTCATTCAATACTCAAATAACAAAACTCAACCATAACCACATTACATTTAGCAAGCCCTCATTCTTATCACCAAAACATCGAATATATTACAAAATACAGCTTCAGAATCGCAGTCACACCAGGCTGCAAGGCCAATAAACATGTTATCTCCAATCATTATCCAACGCTGCAGAACTAGATCGTACGAAGGACCCTTCTAGCCCCCCACCCAACCCCCAAAAGGCAGCAGACTTTATTGCGTCCGCAATTCTACCAAAAACACCCCCCAATTGGGAACGACAAGCGAGGTTAGGATTGAATCCTACCAATTACGGCCGCAAAAACGCAGCATACAAGCTTACACAACACCCAACACCAACAACACCTCCTCAATCCACGACACACTCTACTCCAGAATCAACAGCGCTCCAGCATCAAAAACCAAGCAGCTGCTGCGTTTCGACTACCTCTACAGCCCACAGACTCGACGCCGCATCACCCAACCAGCCCGAGCGATCGGTCATCTCAATGCGCGCCAGGATGAAATCGGAAACAAAAGCAAAGGACGGTGGGGCCGCCGGCCCCCGTGGCACGTACCAGCTCGCGCCGCTGCTCGGCGCGGGAGTTCTCGAGGCGCGCGAACGCCATGACGACGGCGACCCCGAGCACCAGCCCCAGGAAGGCGCCGAACAGGAACGCCATACCGCGCCACGCCGCCCCTCCTCCTCCGCCTTATTGGGACGGTGGATTGATTGGCCGATGCGGAGAAGGTGAGGGACGGAGGGAGGGAGGGAGGAGACGAGCCGAGCGCCAAGGCGGTGGAGGTGGCCTCCCTTTCTCCTTCGCTTTCTTTACTTCATTTTATTAAAAATATTTGATGATCCATTGGCTTTGCTTGAGAGTGGTGTGTCGGTGGCGATCGGGCCCGCGCGTCAGCTTGTGCGGGTGGATAGAATCGTCGTGTGCATGGGAAGTGGTGGGGAATGGGGATTTGCGTTTAATATTCCGGTTGGTTCGTTGCTTGGAGGGTAGGAGGACGGAAAGTGGGGACGCGGTCTCTCGTGGTAGGAGGATGTAGGGGCTGGGTGCGTCCGTGTCACTGACCAAGGGGGGCACGTGTTCGCAGGGACGGGCATGTCAGTGATGTCATCGAGGTTGTTTTCTCGGTGGGGATCTACAGGGTGGAGATGGAGATTGGCCTGGTCTCCATGGATAATTGAGACCCTGTTCTACTAACTAGAAACTTCGCGCGCTGGCTGTCTTCATATGCCGCTGGTTGGCCTGGCAGGCTGGAAGGGATGACTCTGTTGCCATTAGGTTTTTGCAGTGTGTTTAGAGGAAGACCGAACAGAAGCCGGGCAATGCCATGTAAAATAAGAATAGCCGTCACTCGTTTCACAGATAACATGCATAGATCAATTATGTAAAGATACAATAAAAATCGAATGAAATGTTATATATTTCAGTCAAATATAGTTTTTCCCCTCCATAAAAGGGGCAGAACCTGAAACAACAATAAGACAGCCTACAAAAGTAGAAATGTGAGAAATTAAAAGACCAACTCAAATTGAACGTTCCTTCTATAGAACAATTTTGATACAAATAGGTTTTGCATCAATAATATATAGCCAAAACATAACTGCACATATGCATAAGCAATATAATTTAGCAAGGTTAATGTAGTAAGGAAAGGTGATTCTTTAAGGAAATAAAACCTTTTAATCAACTAAGTCTGATTTGTACAAATGGTAATTTTTTGGCACGGAACATTTTTACTTTTGCTGAGCGTATAAATGGCAAGGTAACTGCAGTAAGAACATACCTGAACCTGTTAGTAGAAGTCGTGAACAAAAATTCGTATCTGGTGATTGTCTCGGTGTCCTGTTAGCGGGCTTGTTGGGCAAAACCGACAATGTTTCCGGCAATGGGCTTTGGTCGGCGGAAGACGTTCTTTTGGCTGACCACACTGTACGCTTGACATGTGTCGCAAAATGGGGAACAAAGTTATTTGGAACCAAAGACAAACATAAATCATTTCATCTAATCTACGGAAGTAATAATGGAAAAGTATAACTGCATAGTGATGCTTTTTACATCATGCAAAAGAAAAACAGCGATGCATGTAATTATACAAATTCCATGACTGTTTTGATTATACCAAATGTAAATGCAGCAAAGCTTAGCAATCTTTTACCCTTGCGATGCTTGTAATTATACAAATTTCATGACTGTTTTGATTATAGCAAATGTAAATGCAGCAAAGCTTAGCAGGCTTTTACCCTTTTTTGGAGTTTTTAGCACAAAATAAGGAAGGTGAGCGGCTAGTTCTAACTGAACATGAGAAAAATAAGCACAGCTCAGTTCAAGGAAAAGCTTACTACTCATGTCAAACATGATTTATAGCTATGAAACCAATAAAAAAATTTCTGTTCAAATATGATATCTGTAGTGATCTTCCTGCTTATTAAACAAAATCAACACAACTTCAGAAAGTGAAGAGCAGTTGGAAGAGCCTACTGGCAAGCCGCACTGCAACTGGATCTAAAGTTTCATATTCATTGGGCATGTTCACCGCTGGAGAGAAAATTCGATGTAGTCAGACCACAGAAAAATGAAACCAAAGAGCACAAATTTTGCGTAAGATGACGTCGGACTTAACTCCAGAGCAATGAAACCTTCGTAAGAACAGAGAAAATTATCGATGCTGCATTGGCATGGTTAATAATCCTAACGGACTGCTGACCTCATAGGCTATAACATGGTTGTTCAGCAATTGGCATGCAATCTACCGGTATCATATTAAGTATAATTTTCGTAACACTGAGACAGAGGATTTGCGTGGATAAAAAACATATTGATCAAACATGTGTACATAACTTTATAGGTCTGCAAGAAAACATTAGAAGCAGTGAAATATGTTTTCTATGGTGTAAATATAACTGCATAGAGCTGTAAAAAAAATAGAAGTAATGAAATATATTGTCTATAATACTGTGGATGACCAAACGTAGTGAAAGTTACCATGTCAAATGGCAATGCAATTTTTGGCTCGTACCTCTACAATGCAATTCCATCTAAAAAAAGATGTAACTCTTTTAGAAATGCAAGGGGATTAGGGTTTGCCTGGAAAAGGAGGCGGCGGCGGATGTGAGGAGGCAACGGTGGTCTACGGCAGTAGGAGAGAGGTGGCACGGGCCAAGGAGAATGGAAGGTGGCGGCAGCGGACAGGAGGAGGCCGAGCCACGGGCAGAGGTAGGCGGCGGAGGGGAGACGACGGCAACGAACGGGGGGAGGCGGACGGGAAGCAGCGGAGAGGGAGGTGGCGGCGGACGAAGGGGAGGTGGCGGTGGACGGAGGGAGGCGGCGGGTGGAGGCGGCGGCGGACGAAGGGGAGGCGGCGGTGTATGGGGAACTACCGAACCGAATTAAATCGCGGCGGTGGACAGGGGGAGGCGGCGGGTGGAGGCGGCGGCGGATGAAGGGGAGGCGGCGGTGAAGGGGAGCAAGCGGACGGGAGAAAGGGGATTGATGAGGGTTTCGGGGCTGAGAAATGGGTGTAGCCCATGGTATATATTCGGTGGCAGAAAGGGTGTAATTTTGGCAAACAATGGGTGTACTTAGAAAGGCAAAAAGAGCAGCGCTACGAGGACTGATAAAATACAGGGTGGTAAACAAAAAGCGACGCTGGCGGGGAAAACTGAAGAAGGACTGTTGCGCGAATCCGAAGGGACGAAAACCAAAATTCGCATAACGAAGGGGGTTTTTTGCAAAGTAGACAGGACGTGAGGGGGGCGGGAGTACGGCCGGATCCAGGCCAGCGCGGCGCCATCGAATGGCTCAGTTTTTGGGGGCGACGTGGCCATGCTGGAAAAACTCCAAATGGAGGGTACCGCTGCGCGATATTAAGAGTTAAAAAATAACATCTCATCGTGTAGCCTAGCTGATTTTGAGGGTTGGCTGTAGTGCTAGAACTTTTTGATCCAATCCATCCCACAGGAATTGGTTCAGTAGAAAACAGATTCAATCAATGGTTTCTTTCCGCCCTCCCCGAAAAACGCTATTGAATCAGACCGGTTATCTTTAGCTCTTTTCAAATTAGTGTAACGTATCGTTTCACTGTAACAAAATTTATCTTTTTGATATAGCCTATTTGGTGTAATGATTTCTAATGATTTTTCTTAGGTTTTTAGTAGTCTTCTTAAAGATACTAAAACTATTTTATAATTTTTTACAATATTTAAACCTCTTTTTAAAAATTCTCAAATTTTGCTACTGTTAAACGATACGCTACGATAAGCTAAAATGTACGAGGCCAGAGTTATTTATACTAGTATTATAATTGTTAATTATGGTGTCAGCTTGGTGTGATTGATAGTAGCTTGAGCTGAGTAACCTCAGTCGATTCTAAGGGCACTTGAAATGTAGTTTGTCCACTTGTTTCTTGATATGACAGGTAGGACAAAAAATGACATGCCATGGTATTACTTCACAGAGAGGAGGTCGTTTCTTCTTGAAGAAATCATTTGTACTCATCCCAAAGTTTTAAAATTAATGCGTAAAGAGAATGTGGATTTGAAGAAAGAAGAAAGTATTAATGATGTAAACAATTATAAAATACAATGCAATGGAGCCATCGTTTCTTCTTAGTTTCTAAATAACATGGCACATATAGAAATGATGTTTAGAAATTTTGCATTGGAACAGCCCCAAGAGACGGGCAACCAACACTATTTGAGTGGGCTCTTGATCTGCCATTGGCAGTTACAAAGAGACCTAGAGATTAGCTCGTTATTTTAATTACAGCGAAAAATATAGTGCTCAGTGGTGCTCAATCTTTCTATCTTTCACGCACACACAAACTCTTCTCTCTAAATGATGACTCAGAAGCATGAAGGGAGTGAGAAGACAAAGCAGTATAGGACATCCCTCTTCAGTTGAGCTTCGTTTGTTCACTCCCCCTAAAGACTCCGATTCACCATGTACTTCATTCATTGATGCACCAAGTGCATACATGTTCTCTGCCTCTCTCTTGCTCACTAGTGCTTTGTCTTGTTATGTAAAAATGTGATTACAGAGATCTTGGCTTTGTTTATTCCCAAAAATTTATGATTCCTCGAAAGTTGTCTTGAAGAGTTCAAAAAAAATTGAAAAAAATATTTTAAGAACTCTTATTACTATTTAAAAGCCCACAAAAATTACTACAAAGTATTACATCATTTGGCTTATACAAAAAAAATAAATTTTTATTTTTTTAATTTAATTTAATTGAATTTAAGCTGAACAAACAAGGCCCTTCATATGCCACTGGAAGCTACGGATGGATGTAGAGATTAGAGAGAAATAGAGATCTAGATGAAAAATATATTCATCTCATGTCATTATCCAGTTGCTTGCACCTAGCTCTCTCTATCTCCGACAAGTTTTGAAAAGAAAATTATCATGGCAATCTGCAAAAGTAACACTAAACATCAACTTACCTCAGTTTAAAACACAAGTGATTGCTCTCAAATAATTGATGTAGGGTTGCTCTTTAGAGCTTTTCAACAACACAACAAAATAAATGATCATATGCTCAGTGTGACTATCTCTATTTCTACTATTATAAAGCAGCTTATGGTGGTGGTGGTGATTTCACCAACTAATGATCTGGACCTTCCAATCCACGATCAATGACTCACAACGTACCTTCCAACACAGCTACCGCCTACCAACCCCACTTGCTCGCCCGCTTCCTCCTTGTCACCCCTCAATTTTAACTTACCTTGAGGGCCGACAATCCCATGCACTGGCCCCTGGATCAGTACGCTAGCGCGGAATACCAAATAGCCGATACAAGCATACATCGATTAAATAAATTTCTGAATATTACATCACAGAGTTGCGCCCTTAGGCGACTTTAGTAAGACGGCCCATACATGCATTAGATTACAAAAGAATAGCTCAGAGTACAACGGACACCAAAATATTCACCCAAAATAATCCCTATCGACTACGGTACATCAACGACTGAAGCGACCCCTAAGACTCCTCATGTCCACCATAGTCATGTCCGTCGTCTTCGTGACACTCGTAGGGATCATCTTCAACTCCATCTACTAAAGAAGGTAGGAAGGCGAGGTCAGCGTCATTCAAACGCTGGCTAGTTAACACTTCCCTTAATGCATTTAGTGTCGCAGGCTTTATTTGGAGGAGATGGTTATTTTATTTGCGTAAAGCCAAGTTTATAATAATTTTGAAAACAACCTGACTAGCATTATCTAGAACTTGTCTTTTATATATAAATCAAGGGTTTCCATCTTAACCATGCATCCCAAACCCAAATGTCAACCAAACACACCAACCAACTCACAACTCGACCAAACCTCGACCATAAACACCACCATCTTAACCCATCATCATACCAGCTTATACCTTCCCAGACTTTCTTCCGGTTGCCCCAATCCTTTCCTAGTTTCGCCATCATTCCAGGATTTGGCAATCCTATTGTGGACCACACATGCCATGACATGATCACCCGGCCTAGTAGAATTGCGAGCCCTCACTAGTCGACCGTCACCTAGGATATGTGTGGCCATTATCACCCTCGGTGATGGCCAATGCTGGTCCCCTATCGAGACTTGTCCTAGAGGGCCTCCGCAGAGCGCTCACTCCTGGCGATCCAAGACCCATACTCCGCGCGATGGCCACGCGTTGTGTTGGAACCATCCCTCAGATGGCAGCGCTCTCCACTACGCGTGTTACTCCACTCTCCTCCTAGGTAAACCCTGGCTAAACCCATCATTAGGTATCTCGTGCCTTAATCATCCTTCTGGATGTCCAACTCGGGGCAACCCACCAAGCATTCTCTACTTCCACGGTCATCGACCACACCACACTTGGACTATCCCAACCATTCCGACCCACATAGACCGACTTCCCACATAACCATACCCCAAACACAATCAGCCCAACATGCATCTACCAGCCCTAACTGTCATATGTCATGCCACATTGGATGAGAATAATGAATGACCGGTGAATATCGGTTCACCGTTCCGTGGCGATTAGCCAGAAGGTTTGTTAAGCCTAAGCCAATCTAAGCAAGTTTTACCCATTAGGTAGGGTTAAATTGGTTACCAGACTAATCATAGGCTATCAAGAGCAATAACACTCAAGGCAGTCATTAAGGCTAAACAGTTCAAGGCAGGCATGTATACTTAATACATGATTAACAACTAGGCAGTCTACTAAGCATGCATTTAATTAATTAAACAAAATAATTAACAGAAAACTGGGTAGTGAACATGCTAATTAGTGATGTTAATCCGCACTAGGGAAAGTCGTTGTCTCTCCCTAATACAGATCACATCTAAAGAGTAAATGTTAACTCGCCTTAATCTGGTGGGTGGTCCTCCTCGGCGTCCCCAAATCTTCCTTCGGGATCACCTACATCTAATCATACCAGCAAATCAATAATTACTAACAAATGCAATGGAAAACATGATGCATGCACGATCTAGGTAAAACCCTAGGTATTAATGCCCAAGGTCGATTAACGAACCTATCATTCGTATGATATGCTATGGATGATACTTGCATTAATAAATATTATACTAGTATATATTAGACTACTAATCCCCAAAATATGATTTCGTACGATAAGGTCGTAAAAGGGTGATTAGGGTTTTTCGACCACATAAAATGACGACTATCGAAAATTCCACCTACGTTCCGGTTAAAGTTTAACCAGTGTTAGCCTAGATGGTAGTCAGCAGCAGGATGGGTAACTATTCGCTAAAGAGCAGACTAGTCACTAATCGGCGACTTGTCAGACTAGTCGGCCGACTAGGCTAACAGTGGAGCAGGACGTGTTATCGCAGACTAGCGACTAGTCGGAGACTAATCGGGCTAGTCGACCGACTAGGCGAACAATGAGTTTAACGAAGTTGGCTATATTCTAAGTGCTCCTAAAGCAACGAGTTAAACTTAGGTTTATACCAGTTTAATAACATCTTTTCTAAAGTGGTTTTCTTATATAACTTAATAGGGGAATTAGTTAGTTATTTAAATGTTGGGTTTAAACAATTATTAAATATATGGATTTATTAAGCAAGGATGATGTTTTTAAATTGTTCCAAAATCGAGGAGACACTTATCTTTCAAATTTTATTTTGCCCAGGAATGATTGGGTCCAAAATCATTAATTAACATTTTCAGCAATTACCCTACATTAAATTAATCATCCAATAAATGAAAGATCACATCTTTAAACTAACAGTGCCAATTTTCCCATTACAGTGATGGATTTTATATTTTTATAAAATCATAAATGGTTTCTAGTATTTACCTAAATTTTTCTAGAATTTTTGGGAGCTTCTAGCTATTTTATATAAAAATCCGGAGCAAAATCTGTAATTAGGTAAATGATTAAACGCTGAAAACAGATTAAATTTCTTCGGGCCAAGCCGGCGAACGGAGCGGCCCAGCGACGAAATCGGCCCAAGGCCCATGCGCTCACGCGCGCACTAGCGCTGACCAGGGCAACGCCGAAAGCAGTTTTCGAAGGGGCGCCAGCGCTACGCGGAGGCGTCCGCGAACAGAGGCGCCACCACTTGAACCGCCAGGTGGGACCGGACCCACACGTCAGCGGCATCGAGTGTCGTCTTAAAACCCACGCACACTGCGACGAACTGACAGGCGGGGCCTGCTTGTAAGTGACTCATCGGCTCAACACGGCACGGATCTTGGCGCCAGATCCGACAGTGCAGGTTCATCGTTTACCTCGCAACCGAAGGCACGGCTCAGCGGCGACGGCAAGCGTCGCGGCGGCGCTACAGGCCATCTTAGGCCGTGTGCGTGCATGCACTCGCATCCGCGGTCCTCTACGACCTAAATGGCACCATCGACCGGACACGGCGACGGCACAGAGCCGAGAGCTCGCCAGAGCAATCCTCGCCACGGTAGGGATCTACAGACTAAGAGCAAGCTCGGGGTGCTAGAGGAGACCAAGAGGGTGCGTACGGAGCTCAGTGACGGTCGCGGCAGCGAACGGAGACGGCGGGCGACGGATGGCTCGACGATGACCTGAACAGAGGTGATGTCGGCACGGCGGCTCCGAGCTCCTTGTCTAAAATTGAATGAGGGAAAAGTTTAGAAGGGTTGAGAGGGAGCTTCGGGAGAGTAGAATTGGGGAATAGCTTACGGGTTTGCCGGGAATCCCTTGGCGCTGACGAGGTTCGGATTTGGGGGGAAATGGAAAGGACGAGGCGGCGGGGCACTTCTCGGTTTAATAGACGCCGGGCAGAGGGGGTGCTTCAACGGCTACAACTACGACTACGGCGCGCGACGCGGCAGAGCGGAGCAGGGCGGTGCGGCGCGGCGCTGCGAGGTGACGCGCACGGCACGATGACGATGAAGGGGAGCGGCGCGCGGCTGACAGAGCAGCGGCAGGAGCCGCGCGCGGCTAACGCGATGGCCGAGCGGCGGTGGCCAACGCAGCAGAGAGAAAGAGAGAGAAACAGGGAGGAGAGAGAGAAAGGGTTACCGGCAGTGGGCCCACATGTCGGATTCAGCTCAAATTCAACCGAATTTTCGGATTTTGGCAATTTTTTAAATTTTTCCTGAATTGGGATGTTACACTCCTCCCCCGCCGCCCTCCGCGACACACCCAGCCGCTGCCCCCCACCTGCTTGCCCGCCTCCCAACACAGCCGCCGCCTCCCAACCCTATCTGCTTGCCCGCCTCCTCCTCCGCCGCCGCCCTCCGCCTCCGCCGCCGCCGCCGCAGACCTCCCCCCGTTCCCTGCCACCTCCGCTCCTCCCCAGGACGCCGCCGCCGGACACCCGTCCCCGTCTCCGCCTGCCAACCATGGACGTCATGCTAAGGCGACTCCCTCTTTCCCCCAGACCTGCATGGCGACTCCGGCGAGCTCCCCTGCCTCCTTTCTTCCTGTTCAGGTCAGCACCCCGCCCCTAACCTCCTCCTCTCTTCTTGTTCTAGGATTTCCCCTACCCTTGCCGTGCACGTGGTTGAGCTAGGGTTATGGTTTGGGTTTGCTTCTGGTACTGATTGAATTCCCCCCCCTAATTTTCAAAGTGAATGCTGATTGAATTTGCCGCCATGAGTTTACTGTGAGAATTTTATGGTTAGGGTTTGCTTCTGGTACTGATTGAATTCCCCCCCCTAATTTTCAAAGTGAATGCTGATTGAATTTGCCGCCATGAGTTTACTGTGAGAATTTTATGGTTAGGGTTTGCTTCTGGTACTGATTGAATTCCCCCTTTAATTATCAAAGTGAATGCAGATTGAATTTGCCGCCATGAGTTTATTGTGAGAATAGGCACTGCATTTTGTGAGAATACGCGGTAGATAATCAACTCTGTGAGAAACAATTTGTTCAGAAGAGCTGTAATTCAGCTTCATGAGAAATTGGTATCGTGAGAAACTCACTTCATTGATCAGAAATTGAGATCATCAGAAGGGTCGAAGTTGTTCATAAGAGTTGGTTCCAGTGATCAACCAGATCAAAAAC
>SPJY01023417.1:915432-941377 GCA_005191435.1 Raddia distichophylla
AACCGTCGAGATACATGCTTTGTATCGACGGCATATTATAAAGCCGTCGATATACTCTTTAGTCTCGAGGGCACATCCCCCCAGGGTTTAATCGGTCAAACTTCTCTGTTTGAATTTTAAAAAATTTGAAAAAATTATTTGAAATCATCACACCACACCTTCATGTTTCCTACATCAAATTACAAGTACATAAAAAAAATCAAAATTTTTAAAGCTGACATTGCGATGACCCCTTTGTAAATCGAAGCACTTCGGAGAATTTACAGTAAACGTTTACTATTCCATCCGTTTCCATGATCAATAAACATACGTTTGAATTTAATAGTTTAGCAAAAAATATATCATCACACACGACATTCATAGTATTTAAGTACATATCATAAAAAAATCAAAGAAATTTGAAATGAAATTTAAATCATAACAAAATTACAAAAAAAACAGCAAGAATTAGATTGGTTTCAAATTACGTTGTGTCGACGGCAGTGCCTTGGCCGTCGACACAGTCTGCACTTTTTCGACGGCTTAACGGTTAGCCTTCGATACACCTAGACGCCGTCATGTCGGCGCCGATACCGTGTGGCCTCCTCCAACCTCTCTCGACGGCGATTAAATAGGCCGTCGATAGTGACCCATTCCCTGCTCAGTACCGACCGTTATTTATCAGCCGTCGAAACTGATGGGTGTGTATCGACCGTTAGTTATCGGCCGTCGACACTGATTGGACTCTATCGACGGTTAAATTTTGGCGGTCGAAACTAAAATTGGCAGTCGACTCTGCGAGCGATTCTTGTAGTGCAAGTGCAAAAATGTGTGGTACCGATGAGTCGAACACAACGGATCTTGCATTTTAGGAATGATGGTCTCCTCCTTAAAAATCCACTCTTCAATTTTCGTCCCTTTCCAAAGAAAACAAAGAGGCTTATGTTGATCTCTGTTTTTTCATTTGGGAAACTCAAAATGACTTCTCTCCCTTCTTTTCTCTCTCTCATTTTTTATGAAATAAACTTACATGCCTCTGTCATATTTGGAACTTTTTGAAATGTTTATGATAAGTGGATCATTTATTTTGGAGGATCATCATATAGGTAGGTATGGTGGCACCACAAAATATGAAGGGATTAATGCTTCAGGGTGGAATATCTGGCGAAGGTGTATGCTCAATTCCGAGGTGGAATTTGGCGTTACCAGATATGAAAAGGCTAGCAATCAAAAGGATATGCGAAGGAAAATGATTGGAATAGACAACACTTTCTTAAGAGGATTCAGGTTTTAACCCAACTTAGTACGATCAAAACTATGAAAGAAGGCTCAAATCTTATGCTAGGATTTTGGCTGTGGTAGGTAATAAGAACATCTTAAGAAACGACGGCTAGGATTTTTAAGATTTTTATGAAAAACTTCTGGGTGAACCAAATCCATGATAAGAGGATCATGCTTCATACTATATCACATAAGCCAACAAATTAAAAATGGTTAATCCTAATGAAGTGTATCCCACAATTATAGAGTTATAACCAAGGAAAAAAATGTATGCATGTCAACATAATACCGAACAGGGTTATAGTTTAAAACATTTTCAACTCGCTTTTGTCGTTTTAGTGTTGTTTACTCACATCCAAGATGAAATTGAGCAACTAACATTGAAAACTGAAATGAGTGAGCAATGAGGAGTGTACCAGAATTTTCCGGCGACCAACCGGTGTAGAAGGGGGGGTCGGCTGGCCGGCCTGGCCTCGGTAGGACAGGCCTGACTTTTACCCTGTTAGGTCCAGTTTTTGTGAAGTGGTATCTCCCTTCTCCGTAATTTATTACTCAAATGCACATGTTAGCAAATAAGATCAACTGGTGCAGAAAGTTGCTCCGGTCACTCGATACGCACTCCTACTAAACCTGGCACTAATATCTATTGTGACACCAGAGCACAAAGATTTGGCACTCAAGATATAGCATGATCCTAATACAAACAGAGAGACAATGTATATGAAATAAACTTGTTTTATAATATAAGTGTTACCAGAAGAAGACGAAGCAGAACCCACACCCCGAGTTTAGCTCCGCAGCTCTAGTGGAGGGTTGCCGCGCCGGCTTCTCCTCAGCAGTAACTCTTCTCTCTCACCTACTGTACTTGATATGTGGGCAGCGTAACATTTCTTTATGTTCTTCCCGCACTTCTTCGTGCCTTGTAAATGAGGAGACGAGCACTTTCTATAGTCAACCACAGCGAGTGAGAGTGTGCCACGTAGTGGGACACTTGTCACCTCTTCATCAACCAAAGGAGGATCCGAGGAGGCATCCAAGGGCGGCCCAAGTGATCCAAGTGTGAAAGAATTGCAGCCATTCGAGCAAACCAACATGCATGGATGCTAGGGATAGCCTCCTCTTATGCTTCTTGGATCCCAACAGAAAGAACAGTCTTGGCTTGGGGTAGGTGCCGGTTGGCCGGCCCTATCCCAGACGGCCGACTGGGGTTTTTCTCCGGTTAGGATCACATTTTGCTCAGTAGGTCACTGGAGACACAAACATACAAAAACTTGTGAAACTTTGTCAATTTGCACACTTTTAGTCCATGTTCTATCATTTTGGAGCTATGTTGACGGTCGGATGTGTATAAATAGTTATATAACTTGACTGTCAACACCCATCACTAAACTCCATCTTGCCACCTCGTCCATTGATTGGGGGTGGAATACGAGCATGCCTCATCCTTCTCCTTGGGTAAGTGGAGTCGACGGCTTGGGCACCGGTGGGTCAGACGAGATGATGTCATAGATGCTAGGAATGGATTTTGGGGTCTCGTCGGCAATGGCTAAGTGTGGATCTCAAGTTGGCTTAAGGTGGTGGAAAGTGGCTAAGTGGGAGGAGGAAGAGGATGAATGAAGTGAATGGAAAGGCTTCGTCCCGTCGGTTTTCAAACGAGTGAAGACGTTCAGGAGCTACAAACTCGGGTGAGACTCTCCCCTTTCGAAATATTTTGAAAATGACCGAAAAGGGAGCTGGCCGACCTGGCTTGGGCGTGCTGACCTCGGTAGGCTGACGGCCTCTGGTCTAGCTCGGGTGCGGTTACTTTAGGAAAATTGGTGTACTTAGCCTATAGATTATTTTTATGGAAAATAAAAAGGTTATAAATTAAAATTTTGTTCAAGTGCTCATTTATTTATCGGTCAGAGCTAGACTACGCTCAGGCAATTAGTCATCAAAGAATTCGACATCAACATCCTCAAAAACATGCATTTTCGGTTCTAGAATGATTTTCAAACGTTGCCTGTTAACTTTGAAATCATTGTCATCATCATCTTGGAGGGTGATGGCACCAAAATCGGAAGCATTAAGTACCGTGAAAGGGCCTTCTAAGTTACTACGAAGTTTGCGATACCCAAATAACTTCACACGAGAATTAAAGAGAAGCACCTTCTCTCCGGGTTTAAACTGTTTCATCGTTATTCTCTTATCGTACCATCTTTTAGTTCACACCTTGTAAAGTTTTGAGCTATGGTATTTCTTTTCCCACCATTCTTCTAATTCATCCAATTGCATTTGTCTTTTAATTCCTGTTGAATGAAGATCCATGTTCCAACGTTTTATTGCCCAATGGGCCTTATGTTCCAACTCTATGGGTGGATGACAAGTCTTCTCGTGAACGAGCTGGTATGGGGTCATACCAATTGGAGTTTTAAAAGCAGTGCGGTATGATTATCCTATGGTCTACCCCTAAGCTTTTCAGTGCATACTTAAAGCTTGAGTGGATAAAGTGCAAGCCTCCATCGCTAATCACAACCCTATGGACGACAAACCTGGGAAAATGATCTCTTGGAACATCTTCCTAGCATGAGTTGAGTCAGCCGCATGACAAGGGAGTGCGTCGACCCATTTGGAGATGTAAACTAGGATGTACTCATAAGAGTCTGATTTAGGGAATGGGCACATATAAACTATAAACACAAAGCATCAAAATGATCAATTTGCAAATTGCTTCTTAACGGCATAGCATCTTGAGAATTAATTTTCCCAACTCTTTAACATCTATCACAACGTCTAACAAACTCCTTGATGTCACTATACATGGAGGGCCAAAAGAAACCACTTAGCCAAACCTTGGCATGGGTTTTAAAAGCACCATAACGGCCCCAGTAAGGTGACAAATGGCATTTTTTTAGGATATCGTGCGTTTCACCTGGGGTATGTGTAACACCCCAACATTGGACACATCAAAATTTTTGGTCAAATTCAAATTTGAATTGAATTTTGTATAGCCAAGTGGGTCTCTCTCTCTCTCTCGCGCGCGCGCGCTGCCTCTGCACTCTCCGGCCCCGCCGCACGCATCACTTCTCCCTCTGCCGCGCCGCTCGCTCTCCGCCACGCCGAAGATACCACCAGCCATCCACCTTCGTCACGCGCCTATAAATTCCGTGGCCACCCCGCCGGCACCATTCTCCCCGTTTTTCCCCCAAATTTTCCGCCGTGCCGACACCAGAGGCATCCTCGTCGTTCAGTGAGCCTAGGATCGATTCCTTTTGTCCCGAGCGTCCCCACCTCATCCCTAAACTTTCCCCTTGCTCAATTTCAGGGGGGCCGCCTGGAGGAGTCGTGTCCGCGGTGCTCCTATTTCGGTCACCGTCAGGTTCCTCGTCGCCAGCCACGGTGGCTTCGCTGCGCGCTAGCTCTTAAGCTCGGTAAGCATCTCCGACGCCCCCTCTCGCTTGCTATTAAATTTCTTAGCTTGTAAACCCACTAATTGGCACGGCAACTCCGGTAAACCTTTGGTATCACCGCCGCCGTCGTGTCGCCGCGTCCGACCGTCTCTGGTCTCGGCGTGATCGTCGTTAAGACCGCTAAGGCCGGTAGATGCTAGTGCATGAATGATATTGGCTGGAGCATGGCCGTAGCGCCGTCGCAGCGTGCGCAGTCGCCGCCGGCCGAGCCACCCAGCCAGAGGTAGACGATGACCATCCACCGTCCGTTCTGCGCCAATATTCGTGCGGTCACACGTTAATAGGGTCGCTGTCGTGCGGGTCCCGCTTGTCAGTACCCCTTCACGTCAGAAAAGAAAAATCGTAGTAGCTGTGCCGCTGCCATGTGGGCCCTTGGCCTACCGGGTAGGGTGGAGACGTCCACCGGTGAGCGCTGCCTTCACCCAAAAGCACCCACGTGAAGTACGCCTTTGGTGTATGCAGCCCTGGTCGGCGCAGTGCTTGCGCGGTAAGGTTCTAGGCCGAAACCGCTTCTGGGCCGGTCACGTGCGCTGGTTTGGTCCAGTACTGTGTTGAGGTTTTCCCATAAAATATAATATACACTTACAAACCCAAAAGGAAATATTATAATCCCTTGAATGTTAAATAGTACTGATTAAGCGAGAACCACACGAGAGCCCTATTAATTAAGGCCATGCGTGGTTATTAAATTCTTAAGGAAATGTCTTTAGACATAAAATAACCGTTTGGACTCAGAATAAATCATTGGACCTAAAAACACATGAGGTAGATCTCTGAAGTGAACATCTGTCGTTAAAGATTGATTAAAACCCACAGGATTAGTTAGCTAGCGTATAAAATGTCATACACCTAGAATCCAATCGTAGCTAGAAACTATTCTCCATTGATAAGAGCGTAGCTAAGGTACAATACATCCGGTCATTTGATACATCACAACATTTAATATGAAGGCTGACATCGAGCTTATGTAATTTAATCCGAATAAGGTTTTCTATGTATTTAAATAAGAAATCTATCTATATGCTAAACACTAGTAGAAAAGGGGTTGTATATGAGAGGAAGAATAGAGACACTATCTTTTACCTAATAAGTATAAATTTGACAATGAGTCGTTTACAAGTCGACTTAGTTATATGAATGCACATACTTAACATGCCAACCAGCCTAACGTAGGGGGGGGGGTCAAACTATATCTAACCTAACTTAATAAAGTCTCCCGATTTATCTAAGTTGGGTAATCTAACAAATGAAAGAGAATAACCCAGGTACGTTGGATTGTCATAGCTCTTACTTGAACCTAAAATATAACGCTTAACGCCCATTTTTCAAACGTAAGATTAAATCTTGGTAAGGGAACCTAATCGGAAATACGACCCCTTTTAGTCCCCAAAACAGTTCATGCATTATTGTCTTTAGTCGCACGACTTCGATGACGTCATACCGCACCCGTGAGCCCTCTGTTAAGTCTATCTCTTTATGACTACCCATGGAATCCTCTTACTAAGTAAAATTACCGAAGAAACGCCACACTTCCCTAGGGTGACGCTAGGCTAGAGTGGGCTGGCGACCCTCCTAGATCGAGGCGGTCATGCCATGGCAAGTGTGGTTCACAACGGGATTGCCAATCCCGGAAGGATGGCGGGTTATGGATTGGGGCAACATGAAGTTCGGTTTGGTTGAGGTCAAGGTGAAGTATGCTTGTCGAGTGCAGTGGGTTATCTTAAGGTTGGTCGTCAAGGTCGGTCGGTTGGTGCTTGGGTTGTGTGCTTTGGATGAGTTTGTTGTGGTGCTAAACTCCTTGTTGTGTAAAAGGAACCTTAATACTTATTGCTATATGGGGCAATTTAAACTCATCTTAAAAATTGGCTTTACGCAAATAAAGGACCTCTTCCCTACTCAAAAACTAGCCAGCGTTTGGATGACGCTGACCTCGCATACTTCCACTCTTTTGGATAAAAGTACACAGAAGGATTGTTCAAGTGTCATGGAGATGATCTGGGCTGCGATGGTCATGATGTGGTTTAGGGTATGCTCCAGTCGCCTGCAGGAATGCATAGCCATTTTGAGGATTTTTGGATGATCTTATATATGTTCTGCTGACCCTGATGATTTTTCCTGCCACAGTTGTATGGTCGCTTGGCTTATTTAATATTAAGCCTGCGTCATGCAACCAGGTATGTAATACTCTGAATAATGAAATGTATGTCTGAATGATACTCGGCTATGTGTTGCACGCACCAGAGTACTGATCCAGGGTCTAGTGCATGTGAACAGCGGCTCTATAGTAAGTATAAATTTGAGGGCTGACAGTATGCATCTAACAAGCAACCTGTCGGCACAGACTCAATACAGAAAAGGCTCATCCCACAGTTGAGTCCTATTGTCGCAGATCAGCTTATTCTTATCCTCCCCTGGTGTTATATGGCCCCTAACAAGTAGTTCATTATGATAGCGTACCAAGGGTCAGTAGTTGAAACTGCAAGAAGGGTGTCATCCCATAAGTAGTCATATATAGGCAGGTTTGTGCTTTCGTTGACTTGTATTCGGGAAAGGTGGTCAGCCACAGAGTATTCTACTCCTTTCTTGTCCTTAATTTCTAGGTCAAATTCATAGAACAGAAGGATCCAACGGATGAGTGTTGACAGTCAATTTATATAAATATTCATACACTTCCGACCGTCAACATAGCTCCCAAATGAAAGAACATGGACTAAAAATGTGCAATTTAACAAAGTTCCACAAGTTTTGGTAAGGTTGTGTCTCCAGAGACCTACTAAGCAAAATTGGACCCAAAATGGAGAAAAACCCTGGTCGGCCCACCGGCACCTGATACAAGCCGGGACTGTTCTTTCTCCAACGATCCTAGAAGCGTAAAAGGAGGCTATCCCTAGCATCCATGCACGTTGGTTTGATCGATTGGATGCAGGTCCTTCACACTTGGATCACTTGGCACTTAAGAAAGTCAGTTTTACCAGCCTCAACTGCCAAAACCGCCTCAAGGTAATGATCTATATCGTTAAAGAGGTATCCCAAGCGAAACCGAGTGCCGGGATCGACTGACGCCTAATCGGCCGACTGACTTGGGCCAGCCGACCCCTTTGGATTCTCCTTCGGCTGGGGAGAAGAGGACACTTGTCCCTACACGTGGCAACCCTTCACTCACTGCGGTGCACTATAAATAGAGCCCCTTCTCTTCATTTGCTCCTCACGGAGAAGTGCAGGAGAAACAGTAAGCAGTGTTCCGCTGCCCACATATCAAATAGAGTAGGTGAGAGAGGAGAGTTAGTGCTGAGGAGAAGCCAGCGTGTCGGCAACCCACCACTACAGCTCCGGAGCTAAACTCGGGTGTGAGTTCTGTTTCGTCTTCTATCGGTAACACTTAGTCCTATCCTTTATTTATAATCTGGGTGTCACAATAGATATTAGTGCCAGGTTTAGTGGGAGTGCATATCGAGTGACGTACTTGATATGTAGTACTACTAGGTATAGACATGGTGTCTAGACTAGTTAGTACCCGGTAGACACCTGTTTCAACGGCTGAGCGGTAGATAGTAGGTGGTGACAACCCTGCTATCCGAGCGGCAGTTTGTGGAATCCGGCTCGTTAGTCTCAGCCTAATTGAGACCATTCGAGGGTGATCATAACCATCCGGTGTTCTTAACTGATAGTGAGTAGTAGTGAATCAGCCGAGCTCTGACACAGAGTAGCAATTGTGTGTGGATTAACCTTGTACTCTTGACTAGTGTGTACCTTTAGTAGAACCTCTTGACCCTAAATATCTTACCCCACTTTGTCATTCCACCATATCCATCCGCCAAGTCAAGATTAGAAACTAGATTCTTCTCGTTCTTCGTGGGAAATCAATACCTTTGTAATACTTCGGGGTGTAAGCTACTATGATATCCTTGCACTTGCGGATGGAAGACCTGAGCTAGGCGGCTAAGGGGGGGGGTGGTAAATAGACGCCACAAATTTTCGACACTACCGTTTTCACCAAAACCCGAACAACTTGACAATTATGTGTACGCATAGCATGCAGGACTAAGAGTCATGGAATATGTGTGAGTTTTTGCATTCACAATCCTGATTGTCAAGTGTCCAAAAGAGAGGAATCAATTCAAATCTTGCTTTTCAAAAGAAGTTCAAGCCAAATGATCAAAGTGACTTTCAGAAAAGCAAAAGTAGATTTGTTCTCACTTGGAGGAGACGGATGGTGGCTTTCTGGTGCTCTTCAATTTTTGGGCATTTTTGTTCCTATTCCATAATTAGTCATGAGCAACTCAGCCGAAAATCTCCTCAAAACTCTCTTTAGAACAAATATGAAAATTCAAACGACCCAAGCTGCATTCTGGAAAGCAAAAGCAGGTTCTTCAGAGTTTGTATCAGAGAGATGATGGCTTTCTGTTGTTTCAAAAATTGTGGCAATATTTCTCCCTATGCAACCATGAGTCGTGAAGCACTCCACCAAAACTTTCCTCAAGAATCGTTGCACATAAAATATGAAAAATCAAACACCACGAGCTGTCAAGACCTTCGAGCAGTAAGTTTGGGGCTCGGTATTCACTTCATAGCTCCCAAACGGAGAAACCAGTGGACTTCAGATTTTTGCCACAGATGGTTATATGAGTCACGCATCTTTTCCAACTGGAATCATGCCAAAATGTTTGTCCTATATTTTTCTAAAACGCTTTTACTGAAAGTTTCTGAACAAATTAGAGACAAGTTAAGAACTTGATCTCTTGCCTCTCATATGGTTGCAAAGTGTGTATCAAATCATATTAGCAATTTCAATGCATCATAGACCACCAATAACCAGCAAGAAATCATTCAAGTTCTTCTCAAAACAAGTGCTCCAAAAAGAAAAATGAAAACAGGAAAAAGTAGGAGCAAATCAACACAAGATATTCATGGAGAAGAATGATTTCATTGTATAGAAGTTTGGGATTACAAACCACAATCCATGTGGTTAGAAGTACTCTAAGTGCCACCCAAAACACACCCAACTCACCTTCTCTATTTCTAAAATTTTCAGCTCTAAGAGGATGAGGAGGAGGTGCTCCCTTCCCCTTCAATTTATAGCCCAAGGGTGAGATGCCCTAAACCCTAGAGCCCATCTCCACCCTTCATTTGAGGATGAGTGGTGTACAACACACACACACACACTACTAGACACACTCCCGAGAGGGAATATTCTCCACATGTTCTGTCGGGAAAATATGTCCGTAGCTTCCTCGGTCGCCAGCCCAAGCCTGGGCCCACCGGTCAGATCAACTTCGCCACCAGGTTACCGACGCCGTAGCCTCCAGCTGCCTCGGTTTCCCTGCCATGGCTAAGCTTCTCGAGTACACCACCTCATGTGACCGCCAGGTCATCGAACCCGGTCGCCTGCACGCCTCCGGACGCACCAGCCTCCAGCTTTCTCCGCGAAGCGTCAGCCACGTACCCGCCGATACCTGCATCACTGAGGTGAACACACACGAAACCAACACACCTTACCTCACCTGCAAGTTAGTTCATCACAAAATTACCAACATAATATTCCATTCGTGACATCACAATTAGCATGCCCTAACACGCCACGTGTCAACTTAACAAATTCCACCGAACTACGTCCGATCAAACCATTACCTAGCCTAAGCTCATCACCATGGTCTAGTTCCAATTACACAGCAATTTCCACAAATGCACCATTTTAAATTCTTCAAAACACTTCAAATTCCATCTTGTCACATATATTCATCATCAAACTGGGGTACCCTCCATATGCGTCTCAACACGGATTTATTCCAATAGTCATGCGAATTGCCAACAAGCTTTCTAGCACTATTGCAGGGGACGGTAGTTGTTCTAGTTTCCAACATTGCTTGTCCGTGTGCCTCCACATGGACGACACATCTATCTATCAATTTTTGGCTCTTAAGGCCAAGTACTCAGGGCCCCCACCATCATCCTATCCAATCCGTACACCAAGCTTTGAGTTCCGGCCAGGCCTCATAGCTGTGGTTTGAGAGAAATCTTTCGCCGGATCAGAAGGTGAGAACCCTTGTAGCCATCTCCGTGAATTTGAACAACTATGTTCTATCATTAAAATTCAAGGAATTGCTCGATAAACAATGAAATGGAAATTGTTTCCATTCTCCCTCATGAGATCAGCCAAATCGTGGTTCAAATTGACCGTAGGAAACCTTAATGGTAGTTGGGAAGCTCTCCAGGAGAAATTCTGCTCCGCGTTTTTTCCTCTCACAAAAATTGTAGAATTGCGAAAGGAAGTCTTGAACTTCCGTCAGTCTAAGATTGAAACCATGGGTGAAGCTTGGGTACGATTTACCTAATTGGCCAATTCGGGGCCCGGTCTGTGTGTTCCTGAGCCCATGCTCGTGCAACATTTTATCGAGCGGTTGAACCCGACAAGTGCCTCGTTCTTGAACATAGTTTCCGAAGGATACTTTTTTTACATGACCGTTAATGAAGGGCAAGAAATTCTTGGAAAATTGCAAGGCAATACTCCCCTTCATTGACGCCTTTGACGAATTTTTGGACATAGAGTTTGAATCTTCGGGTAATCCCCAAACCATAGAAAACCCTAGCGAATCAAACGTACCGATCCAATTCGATTCTTCTACAATCGAAGAAACCCCTGAAACCATGTGTTCCGTGTGTCCAAGACCCTGAACCGAACGAACTTGTCCCATTCTTGACATCTTATGCCTTCGAAGAGTATTTTCTCAACGACTTTGGCAATGCTTCCACAATGCTAATAGAAAGTCAGAAATTCCGAAGGCCTAAGCCAAGTGTCCCGATTCATGAGGAGATCCTGGCTAAACAGGAAAACCTTCTGATAGACTAGAAGCCGAGACATTGCCGGATCCGTTATCATCACATTCCCATTCATTCTGATGACCAGAGTAAGACCATCTTCACATGACCTTATGGCACCTTCGCCTATCGACGCATGTCGTTTGGGCTTTGCAATGCACCTTCATCCTTCCAAAGGTGCATGATGGCCATCTTTTCTGACATGAACAAAAAGATCAAGGAAGTTTCAAGGATGACTTCTCTGTCTATGCAACCTCGTTTGACTACTGCTAGAAAAACATAGAGAGGGTCCTAAAAAAATACCGAGAAGTGGATTTAGTTTTAAACTGGGAAAAATGCCACTTCATGGTGAGACAAGGAATTATCCTATACCATCTCTTGTCTGAAAGAGGGATCGAGGTAGATAGAGCCATGGTCGAGGTAATCGAGAGGTTATAGCCACCAATAAACGTTGAGGGAATTCGTAGCTTCTTGGGTCATGTGGTATTATATAGAAGATTCATAAAAAATTTCCCAAGTCACTTGTCCCTTCACTAACTTGCCGGCGAAAGAAGCCCCTTTTGTCTTTGAGGAAGATTACATCATCGCTTTCAAAATCTTGAAGCAAGCTCTAGTCTCCGCGCCCTTAATTCAACCTCCTAATTGGAAGCTGCCCTTTGAGATCATGTGTCATGCGAGCGACTTTGTCGTAGGAGCAGTCTTATGCCAGTGCAAGGACAGAAAGCATTACGAAATTGCATATGCTAGCAAAACCTTAACCGGCCCATAGCTCAATTATGCCACTATAGAGAATGAACTTCTAACTGTAGTCTTTGCGATAGACAAGTTCCGATTGTCGACAGGTGCGTAACCGGGTGTTATCGTCGGTAATGATGAGCTGGATCCAAACTCGATGGTAGCACAAGACAGAGGGGTCTTTTTTATATGGGTTCAGGCCCTCATCAATAGAGGTAATACCCTAGTCCTGTGCTCTAGGATTATATGGGGTATATGTGTACAAGAGGATCGGGAGATTTGTCGTATGTTGTGTTCTCGGTCTCAAGTTGTGTTATGAGGCGAGGGTATTGGATTGGTTGCCGAACTATGGCCCCCTACCCCCCTTTATATAGTGGAGGGAGTAGGGTAACAAGGAAGAGTATTGGTCGGTTATAAGATAGGATTCCTATCTCTATCCTCTAACAAAATATGTAGTTATCTGAGATTACAATTGTATCTTCCCTATTAGGGATAAACTTCTATCTTTATGTCTTTCCTTGACGGGCAAGCCTTTTAGAGTCCGAGTGGTACCCGTTCTCATCCATCCAACTTGGTCCATTCCCTGTCGGGTGGTCTTTTAGGCCCTCCATGTGGGTACCCGGGGTCTATGTTATCCACAGTAGTCCCCGAGTGCTTCATAGTCAAGTTGCTGCTCCTCTTTACCTCACCTTGGACGAGTCATGCTTCATGCCAAGTGCTTGTAGATTGTTGATGCTTCTTCCCTATTGGCTTCTGCCCGTTATCTGTGAGGAGACTGTGAAGGACTCATAGAGATCCTAAGAGTTGTTAGTGATACCTAGGTCGAGATTACCGGAGTTCTGGCGTTCGGCTCTTTGTAAGGTGCATCACTTTGATTTTTGATGAAGTGCAACCTGTACTCGTATTGCGATGTACAGCTATTGACCCAACATGGGGTATACCATGTAGAATACAGCAGTCAGCCCATCATGGGACGTACCTTAAATTTAGTGGTACCTGTACCCGACCGAAGTGGGATACAACTAGCGGCCCAACCTAGGGCATACCATGAAGTATAGGCATCTGGCATCTGGTTCCATTGGAACGCAGCAATTGGTCCAACATGGGGCATGTCATCAGCCGCGTGGTACCTTACCCGACAAGAGTGGGATGCCGTTGGTGGCCCCAGAGGGCGTACCTTTTTGTTTTGGCTGAATAGCCGAGCGGTATCTGTATCCGACCGGAGTGGGATACAGCTTGTGGCCCTAGAGGGCATATCGTGGTTTTAACCATCTGGTATCTATACTCATAGAGTAAAGCGATTAGCCCAACATGGAGCATACCATCTGAATAGGGTTTGGCCCAATGATACCTGTATCCGATTGGTGCGGCACACAGCTAGTGTCTCAAAATGGGGCATATCATTGTTGTCAGCCAGACAGTACCTGTACCTGATAGGAGTGAAATACAGCTGCCGGCGCAGCCACAGGGCGTACCTTAAGGATAGAGTTTTGTCGTATGGTATCCATACCCGGGTTGCGGTGTACAACGTCGGCCCCAACTGGAGCGTACCATCGAAACTCAATCCCAACATCACTGGTATCTAATCCTGGCGTGCAGTGACCAACTTGATAGGGGTAGGGGTCCCGATGTTTCGATGAGAGGAGGATAACTACGATCTGGTAGGAGTTGATATTGGCGGCCTGACTACAACCGTCAAGGACGTTGCGCCTTAGCGACCGGTATACCAACTCCAGATGGTTATTGACCTCGCCGGAGCGCGATCAACCTGACCACGAAGGTCCTTGATCCTGCAAGCGATCGAAGAACTAGCAAGAACAAGATAAACAACCAACTCAATTGGCAAATATGAATTAAGATCAGATCTGAAAGCAATATGTTGGGTTTCTGTAATGATAAAACAGGCGGTCTAACCGACACGCGCGAATACCGGTATGTAGCAAAGGCTAAAACATAACAAAACAAAACCCAAACCCTAGAAGAGGTTACAGCTGCCTATTTATGAGAAAGAGGGTGGTGGAGGTCGGCCAAGGTGGGGAGAAACCGAGTACAACTCAGTTACATGGCCCGAGGCCCACTTCGGTTTGAACTGGAAAAGTGACTCAGATTGTTTTGCAGATTCCCGTTGACTTCGGAGGAATTTTAAGGTGAGTCGGGATGCGTTGGAAAGATCTCGTCGTGGGCTTCTTTGTGAATAGCAAGAACATCCAAAACGTAGTTTGTATGCGGCCTGGGAGTCTGTTTGAATGTCGGCTGCGCGTTGATGGTCGAACCGGAGTAGAATTCGAGCTGGACTTGTAATTTGGTTTCCTTTTGTATCTTCCTTTGACCGACTTGACATGCAGGAGTTGTAGACATAGTAGATATGGAGAGACGCCTTTCTTTAATATGCCATCACGTATGGGAGGCGGCCAAGGTGGCGGCCTAGTTGCTGGATGTGATGCTGCCATGTTTAGAAGCCGAGACAGCGGCCAATTGTGTGATCGACAGTGTGATGTACATGGCCAAGATGAAGGTTAATGAAGCGATGATGATAAATTAGCCATGGTCATATCTGTGCCGAACATGGTCTCATCACAACTAGTGACCCAACATGGGGTATACCAAGAGATGGGTATTTTTTATAGCTCTGCCGGTGGTCAACCCGACATAGGGTGTACCGAGGCTGAATTTGGCTTAGCCCGGCTGTGCTTGTAGTGACTGATTGTGACACGTAGCTGGAAGGCCGTAGTTAGCGCTCAGGGCGTAGGGTGGCCTATGGCTAGAGGTGTAAGCGTATAGCCGTACCGAAGTTGATGTGGGCGTGTAGCTGTGCCATAGATTTGAACGATCGAGGCGCGGGCGTAGGCACACAGCCATGCCGAGCGCTTGTTGAGCTATAGATTTGGAAGGTCGAGGCGCGGGTGTAGCCGTGCCAGCACTCGCCGAGCCGTAGCTGTCACTCATTGCCCAGGTTCTTCTTACTCGTATATGGAGTTGTAGAAGGTACTTGATGAGGTAAAAACCCATGAACCCATGTAGCATGTACATGTAGAATTTAGGCAGTATCATGAAAACAGTTATATGGATGCAAAAATCCAACCGCTTTGTTTATTTAATTTTAATTAGCTTTTGTTCCTTTTCCTTTTTGATCTTTAATTCCTTCAAGTAATCTTCTTTTTGTTATGCACTCGGCCCGACTGGTCTAGCTCCCGGGCGTCGGGAATTGGCTCGTGGCTCTTTTCCCAGGCACGCGTATCGAGTGGCTAGAGTTCGCCGTTCGTGGGTCAGAGCTTCACTACTCAGAATAGTACTCAGATTCCCTTTCAATCATTAATAGAAAGAAACAAAAGTGCACGCAAGTGCACCTATTAGGTGTAGCCCCCGACTTGCTGCTTTGTTGGAGACCAACTAAGTAGTAAGTTAAGAAAAAACTTAGGTTTATATGAAAAGATTATGGTAAGGAGAGCTTAGCTCTGATGTAGGCATACGCGTGTAGCCAAGCTGTTGACTTGGGCGCTTGTGGTGTAAGCATAGGCGCATAGCCGAGCCGGTCGCTCAAGGTGCGCCATGCCGTACAGCTGAGATAAAGACTTGGGCGCCCATGGCGTGGGCGTAGGTAGGTAGCCGAATAGCGTATCGTCGAGCCGTAGACTTGGAGGCGTAGGCGTGTAGCCGTACTGGGCGCGCAATGGCGTACAGCTGAGCAGCGTGCCGTCGGGCCGTACACTTGGTGGCGTAGGCGTGTTGCCGTATTGGGCGCTCGTAACTGAGCTGAAGACTTGGACGCTCGTGGCGGGGGCGCAGGCCCGTAGCCGAGTAGCGTGTTTCCAAGCCATAGACTTGGAGGCGTAGCCATACCGGGCACTCGTGGCACGCTATGGATTACAGTCGAGCTGAAGATTATAATCTTGCATAATCTGGACGGAACTTGTATCGCGATTTACTGTTGACTTAGAAGGAGTTTTGGGGTGATATAATATGCGTTGGAAGTTTATGGGGTGATATAATCGTGGAACTCGTGGCATCGCATCTTCTTCTCACATTCGCCTCGCGGTTGATGAAGCCAGCAATGCACAATGGGCGGCATGATCATCGAGCACGAGTGATTTTCTGCTGATCACAGTCACCATACGAGATTCATTCTCCATCGGTTCCTCGCTGTATCCGAGTCGGGAATTGAGCCCCTGGCGCACTACTCGTCGGTAGCCGACGACGGTGTTCCCCAACATGAACGGGAGTTCGAGTGAAGTGTTGGTGACGTCCCTCTTGGATCGGATCTTGTTCTGAGTCCGAAAGAGTGGATCTTGATGTGTTGGTTAAGTCTCTCCCGAATCGGATCTAATCCGAGTCCAAACGAGTAAGCTTAGGCCTCCGACGCATTATGCGTTGCTATGCGGCGGCGATGTTCTCCAATCCGAAGAGTAGTCTTGGCCAGTCGTTGTTGAAGTTGCACTTAGATTGGATCTTGTCTGAGTCCGAGTGCGCAAACTCGTCGAAGTTTGCTGGTGACGAAGTTGATGTTGCCGAAGTGAAATGCCTTGCCGAGGATGAAGGCGTTGATAACTCTATTGGTCGTTGAGCTAGTCGTGGCCACCACTCGAGAATCTTCGGTCTGAGTCTCTCCATATCCAAGTTGGGAACCAATCCGTGCGTAAATAGCAGCGGCGTTCTATTACATGAACGGAAGCCCGAGCGAAGCGATGTCGATTCCTTACTCGAATTGGATCATGTCCGAACCCGTGAAAGTGTTGTATAGGTCTTTGATTAAGTCCTCGTCATAACCGAGTTGGGAGTTGAATTATATTGATGACGGAGTTTATTTAGATCAGTTCTGGTCCAAGTCCAAAAGAGCAAGTTCGTTGTCGAATCCATGTGGTTTGCTGCTGAAGGCACCCACCATATAGAATTTGTTCTTGATTAGGTCCTCTTCGTATTCGAATTAAGAATTAAGCCCTCCGCACATCACTCGGGAGTAGATGGCGGCGGCGATCCTCGACCCGAACGAGAGTCCAGATGAAGCGATGTTGATGTTTTGCTCAGAATGAGTCGGATCCGAGTCCAGATGAAGTGTTGATCGTCGATTGTTTGGAGAAGCTCCTTGTTGATCCTTGATGTCCTTGAAGGTGTACCATGGCCTACCCGCATGCCGCAGCCTCCGCAGATAAGGTTTACGAGCTTGTTGAGATTCGTGACCTTCCCGCGCAGTCTCCTTCAAAAGGACGCCCCGGACACATCCGGACTCCGTTTTAGTCGTTATTTGGATTCACGGAAAGCTGACGAAATTATCTTTCCAATGCATGTAGTCTTGACTTCAAATTCCCTCTAGATCATCAGGAATCTTCAAAACAAGATAATGTCCAGAATCTGTGTTCGAGCCATCATTGTATCCGAGTCGGGAAGTGAGCCCTTGGCGTACTACTCATGAGTAGTTGGCCATGGCATTTCCCAACCCGAGCGGGAGGTGTTGTTGTTGTTCCCCCTAGATTGGATTTGATCCGAACCCGAGAGGTGGAGTTCGCCGAAGTCGTTGTTGATGCGGTCGGCTTCCGAAGTGGAAAGCCTGGCCAGGGGCAGAGATGATAGCGACTCCATTGATCAATGCCATCGGGCTTGATGGGATTGATATTGACGCTGCCCCTACCTGGCGCGCAACTGTCGAAGGGTGCGTGATGACGGTCACTTTCGATAACAATTAATATGATTCCGACCGTCAACATTTGGTGAAATGAATGGAACCAGAACTAAAATTGTGCAAATTTACAGAGTTCCGCCTCTTATGCTTTTGATGAGGAATGCCATGACTTTGGAAATGCTTCCACGCTACCAATAGTCGCCAGGCAACCTCAAGAACCCGAGCCACAAGCCATGATTCAAGGAGAGATCTTAGCACGGAAGAGAATCTTTTGCGTCTCACTGCTATTCTAAGTAGGGAGATGACGAATGCAGTTGAAAATTCTGAGGACATAATCACATTGTCCCCTCTCAAAAAGTTTTGCTCTGTGCAAACACAAGGTTGGGAGTTTAGCGAAGTTCCCTATGACCCTGGCCTTGGGATAAACTGTATCTCAAGAGCATTAGCATCCGTGACTCCATCGGATCACACCCCATTCCCCTCTCAAAAGAGAGTTAGATGGCAACCTGGCCAAATTTTTCAATATGAGAGGATCCTCAGAAATGTCATGGTTACCTTGGATGACCATTGTGTCACTTTGGACTTCCATGTCTTCAATGTCCCCGACCCATTCCACACTCGTCTCCTGATTGGGCAACCCGTAAGGGAATTGGTCCGAAATATGGAACGAGGAGAATTTGTTGGCTTGACGGTCGACAAACAAGACTTTTCAGTGAGCTTTGCGTGTTCCATTAACTTTCCAGTGGAAGCCGAGCCACTCCCTGACCCACTGGAGGAGGCAAGAGCTGCCTCTCTCCTCGAGGTAATCAAACCTCTGGGCTTGGAAGACAATGTTCCATACTTTGTTTCCGAGGAGGAACCAAATGGTTTTGACAAGTTCGATGAGGATGAAGAGCTTCCACCCTCGTCCATTGAGCTAAAACCCCTTCCTCCTGGTCTCAAGCACGTCTTCCTTCACAACAATTGTAACAAACCGGCCATCATCAGCGATTCGCTGAGAGAAGGTGAGACCCACCGCCTTGTTGCCTCGCTCGAAGCTTACAGCTCGGTCTTAGGCTATTCGCTGAAAGACCTCAAAGGGATTAGCCCGAGCTTTTGTACTCATCGTATCCCAATGGAAACTGACCATAAGCCCACGCGGGAACACCAGTGAAGGCTTAATAATGCGATGAGAGAAGTGGTCAAGAAAGAAGTTTTGAAACTCTTTCAGGCCGGGATCATTTACTCGGTGTCCGACAGCGAGTGGGTGAGCCCAGTCCAAGTAGTTCCGAAGAAAGGAGGCATGACGGTAGTGCAGAACGAAAAGAATGAACTTATTCCTCAACACACGTCACTGGTTGGCGGATGTGCGTAGACTACTGTAAGCTTAATCAAGCCACTAGGAAAGATCATTTTCCCCTACCTTTCATCGATGAGATGCTTGAGCGATTGGCAAATCACTCATTCTTCTGTTATCCCGATGGCTACTCTGGTTATCATCAAATTCCCATTCACCCTGATGACCAGAGTAAGACCACATTCACTTGTCCATATGGCACTTTCGCCAACCGACGCATGTCATTTGGGCTTTGCAATGCCCCTGCATCTTTCCAAAGGTGTATGATTGCAATCTTTTCTGACATGATCAAAAAGATCATGGAAGTTTTCATGGACGACTTTTCTGTCTATTGGGCCTCTTTTGATGATTGCTTAGCAAATCTAGAGAAGGTCCTTAAGAGGTGCCAAGAAGTGGATTTAGTACTGAATTGGGAGAAATGCCACTTCATGGTAAGAGAAGGAATCGTCCTAGGCCATCTAGTGTCAAATCGAGGCATAGAAGTGGACAGTGCTAAGCTTGAAGTGATAGAGCGGCTGTCGCCACCAATAAATGTCAAAGGAATCCGTAACTTTTTGGGACACACTGGATTTTACAAACGATTTATAAAGGATTTTTCCCAAATCGCTAGGCCTTTGACTAATTTGTTGGCAAAAGAAGCCAAGTTCATCTTTGACGAAGACTGTCTCGTAGCCTTCAAAACCCTGAAGCAAACTCTAATTTCTGCGCCTATAATTCAACCACCTGATTGGAACTTGCCCTTTGAAATCATGTGCGACGCTAGCGATTTTGCCGTAGGGGCAGTGTTAGGCCAATGCATGGATAGAAAACATCATGCCATTGCATATGCGAGTAAAACCTTGACAGGCCCACAAGGCCACAACTCAATTATGCCACCACAGAGAAGGAACTCCTAGCCGTAGTCTTTGCGATAGAAAAGTTCCGATCTTACTTGGTAGGGTCGAAGGTGATTGTCTACACAGACCATGCAGCCCTCAAATACCTTCTTACCAAGAAAGATGTAAAACCACGTCTCATCCGTTGGATCCTTCTGCTCCAAGAATTTGACTCCGAAATTAAGGATAAGAAAGGAGTAGAAAAATCTGTGGCCGACCATCTTTCCCGAATGCAAATTGAGGAGAAGTCGAATGTCCCCATAGATGATTATCTACGGGATGACACCCTGCTGCCTGCTGGCAGTCTCTTCTGCCGACCCCTGGTATGCTAACATAGTGAATTACTTGGTAGCTGGGTACATACCACCAGGGGAGGATAAGAATAAATTGACCCGTGACAGTAGGACCCATCTTTGGGATGAGCCCTATTTGTATAGAGTCTGCGCCGACGGATTACTCCGTCGATGCATTCCGGCGGCCGAGAAGCAAGAAGTCCTTGAAAAATGTCATTCGTCACCATACGGGGGTCACTTTGGTGCTTTTAGAACCCATGCCAATGTTTGGCAAAGTGGATTCTTTTAGCCCTCTATGTATAGTGACGTGAGGGAGTTCGTAAGACGATGCGCTAAATGTTAAAGAGTGGGAAATATTAATTCTCGAGATGCTATGCCCCTAAGGAATAATCTTCAAATTGACCTTTTTGACGCATGGGGGGTAGATTTCATGGGCCCATTCCCAAAATCAAACTCTTGTGTGTACATTTTAATTAGTGGCCGTCGATTATGTCTCCAAATGGGTCGAGGCACTTCCTTGCCGTGTTGCCGACTCCATCCACGCTAAGAAAATGTTCCAAGAAATCATTTTCCCTAGGTTTGACGTCCCTAGGATTTTCATTAGCGATGGAGGATCACATTTTATCCACAAAAGCTTTAAGTATGCACTTAAGAGCTTAGGGGTCGACCCTAGGGTAGCCACACCCTATCATCCTCAAACAAGCGGTCAGGCTGAAACGTCTAACAAAAAATCAAAAACATCCTGCAAAAGGCTGTAGATGCCATGGGAAAGGCTTGGAGGTATAAATTGAGTGACGCGCTTTGGGCATACCGAACTGCATATAAAACTCCGATAGGTATGACCCCTTATCAACTTGTTTACGGGAAGACTTGCCATCTCCCCGTAGATTTAGAACATAAGGCCCATTGGGCAATCAAACGATGGAACATGGATCTTCATTTAGTTGGATTAAAAAGACAAATGCAATTAGCTGAATTGGAAGAGCTGATCAGAGAAAAAGCCTATCATAGCTCGAAGCTATACAAAGAGAGAACGAAAAGGTGGCACGACAAACGAATAATCATAAAACGATTCAAACCTGGTGATAAAGTGCTTCTCTTTAATTCTCGAGTAAAACTATTTGGACACGAAAAACTTCGTAGCAAACGGGAAGGACCATTCACGTTACTAAACGCTTCTGACCTTGGTGCCGTTACTCTCCGAAATAATGATGGCAAAGTTTTCAAAGTAAACGGGCAGCGTTTAAAATTTTTTTCTCGAACCCGAAATGCCCGAGGTCGAGGACATTGACGTCCTTGAATTCTTTAAAAATTGATTTTCTGCGTGCGGTCTAGCTCCGACCGACAAAAAATGAGCAAATAAATAAAAATTTCCTTTTCAAACGGTGAAACTAGGCCTTACACCTAGTGTGTGAGTGACCCTAGGAAGAGGGGGCCCGAACCAGACCAGAGCTAGGCCGGCCGACCCAGGATAGGTCGGCCGACCCAGTCAGGTCGGCCGGGCTGAGGTGGATCGGCCGGGGGACTAACTGCCTCCAAATTCGAAAATTTTTGTAGGAGGAGCATATCTTCGGATTTTATAGCTTCTGAACGACCCACCTCATTTGAAAAGCGACGGGAAGAGTCGTTCTTTGCACTTTCTTCATCTCCTCTTCATCTTCCTCCTCTCAACTTTCACCTTGCAACCTTTCACCACCACCACGGCTGAACCAAAAACCCCTAAGTCT
The DNA here is from genome assembly GCA_005191435.1 of Raddia distichophylla. Taxonomy (NCBI): domain Eukaryota; kingdom Viridiplantae; phylum Streptophyta; class Magnoliopsida; order Poales; family Poaceae; genus Raddia; species Raddia distichophylla. The sequence goes on from SPJY01023417.1 coordinate 937,538, forward strand.
ATCTCGTCAATCTACAAGATTGTAGCTAGCGATCCACCGGCTCCAAAGCATTCGAAGAGTACTTCCGGCAAGCCAACGTTTGGCCGAAACTTGAACTACTCGCCGGTGCACACGCAACAGCTGAACTTCTTGCCGAAGGAAAAGCCGAAGGCGACACCACAACCCGAGCACGGCCATGCTACAACACGTGGCCGGCCGACTTCTCCGCTCCGCATTGGTGCGGCGCGCCCTCTCCCCCCATGTGTTATCATTAAGGGGAAGGCGCCGCGCGCTCCTTCACCGGCACGACCGACGATGGGTCAACTAGGCCTCAAGGCAGGAGTAGCAAGGAAGCTCGTCCACCGCGCGGTCGTGCCGATGCAACGCATCGGGCCGCGCTGCACATGGAGAAAGGCAAGGCGTCATGAAGTACGAGCAATTTGAGCCTCGTTCACCGGAGTACACGCCGGAGACACCACCGGACTCCCCGCCACGTTTCCTCGTGCGCGGAAAGACGGCCGGCCGCGGGAAGGTCCTTACCCCACCATTGGTGAGGATGAGGCCACCGATGGTCGAGTCCATCGATTCCACTTCGCCGGATAGGAGGGTGAGACGCTCCCGTCCACCTCCTCCGATCCGCCGGCAAGACGGTGACATGATGTTTAGTGAAGAGGAGGAGCCTCCGCTCCGTGAAGTGGTGGCCGCTCTTATGCAGTGGCAAAACAATCTCGAAGAGCAAATGGCGGAGGTCCAAATCCATTTTAACTTCACGATAAAATATGGACCACGATGATAACTTCACGGTCCTGTGGAAGTCGACGTCGGCAAAGCTCAAACGCTATGCGAAGGCGATGAGATCGCCTAAGCTTTATGATCCACTGACTAGTCCGTAGACAGGAGTGGGGTAGAATAAAGAGAGGCACAAAAATTTTATTTTCAATGTATGCGCCCATGTTTGCTTAGCTTCTCGAGGAAATAAAGAATCAATTGTTTAATTGTGAATGCTTGCCTCGACCGGTGCAATTTTCTACACCGTTCGATTTTGTTACTAGCATACATATGTGAATTGAAAAGAACAGAGAGAGATGTGCCTACTGGAAAAATTTGGACCCAGCCGGGCACGGACCTTGGCGGCTGACCCATCCCGGGCCGGCCAACCCAGCCAGCTTCGCCCTTTCGGCTCCGAAAAATTCTGGTATGTTCCCTATGCCTTATTGTTGATATTTACCTCTGTCACTTGTTCATATAATATTGGTAAATAATTAAACAAAAATCTTGATACCGAGAATGCAATGATTTTGAAACTATAACAATGTCCGGTAAATTTTGACTTGCATAGTCTTTATTCTTTGGTTAGGCTCAACAATTGTGGGAAAGCTTTATTAGGATTAATCACAACTAAATTGTTGGCTCATGAGATATAGAATGCTTAATAATTTTCTTACCTAAGGTTAGTTTTTACTCAGAGAATTTCATTAAAAACCCGGCTCTTGATTCTTAGAGTGACTTTTCATTACCTACCACAACCATATATTTATCATGATTCATACAAGCTTCATAATGGTCATTGATCATGCTGAATTGGGTTAGAATTTGAATCCTCTTAAGAAATGTTATTTGATCCAATCATTTCCTTTCGTGTACCCTTTTTGATTGCTAGCCTTACATATCCGGCAACGCTAATTTCCGTCTTGGAATTAAGCGTCAACCTTCGCCAGATATTCCAACCCCATAAAAAGTTAGCCAAATATCTCGTCTGGTGCTACCATACCTACCTATGTGATGGTCCTCCAAAATAAAATATCCATTTGTCAAAACTTTCAAAAAAAAAATTCTTATTATGTCCAAGGCAAAAGAAAGAGAGAGAAAAGGAGATCAATCATAGTCTCTATGAAAAAAAAAAAGAAAAGAAAAGGGAGATCAAGCTCTCCAAGAAAATAGAAATATAATCTCTTCATGTCTTTTAAGCCTTCTCTGCAAAAGGAACAAAAAGGTTTTGGAAAATGGATTTTAGGAGGAAAACCGTCACTCCATAAATACAAGATCGATGTGTTCGACTCATTAGTACCACACATCCTTGCACTTGTATTTCTTCTTATTCCTTTGGCGTGAGTTCATTCTCTCCCTCACCCTTGGACATGAATTATTGTATGATTGGAAATAGAAATAACATTATCTTCATTAGGATTTAATTTTAACCTGACAAAAGTATGACATAACCACATTATCTATCCGACCCGAGCTCCACATAAGCATTAGATGTAGGATGAGAGGCTATCCTGGCCTTGGTAAGGTTAAACACTTTTTGAGTGACCAAGAGTGTTTCACCTAAGAAAAAGAGCAATGCATTTTTCGAAGAACAAAACTCTGGGAACATTAATCCTCGGTAAGATTATTCATTCATTCATGTCTATTCCATTTGCCAAAATTTATAAGATGATGTTAGTAGACACTTCAAATCCCAACAATTTGAGAAAACCTTAGAATAATTTTTATGCTTGTCTACCTTTATCCTGACAGAGTTAGTAGTTTTGAAATTAACCTTTACTTGAGGACGAGCAAAGACCTAGTGTGGGCGTATGTTGACGGTTGTGACATCCTCTATTTTGTCGTATGTCACTTGTATTTTCAAAACATTAAAATAAAATAAAAGGGAATTGTTATATACGAAACCCTGTTTTAATTACTTTAAACTAAGGTTTAAGCCAAAACCTTATAAAACCCTTTAGAAAAATTCTGGAAACATTCCAGAAATTCTTAGATGTCATCATCTAGCCACCCTACAAATTTGTTGCCCAAATTCCAAAGCTAGCTCGTGATTTCTTGAAGTTTTGCCGCTCTGCCGGGAGCTTGCCAAATCCATCAAATAATGAGCAAACGAGGGAATCTCGTGCTCAAATTTGGAGGGGACCTTTTTGAAGCCTAATCCGAATTACCCTCCAAATTTGAGCCCAATCCTCCAAAGGAAACTCTGTTTTCTTGATAAACAAACCCGCAGCCTATCTGAATTCGACCCGGATTAGAATTCGAGTCCAAATCCAACACCACTTAGCCCAAGGCCCAGCCCTGGTCATCCTTGGCACTATATAAACACCTCAAGACCCCTGCCACAACACCCCATCACGAAATCCCTCAAGTCCCAAACCCTAGCCGCCAAAGCAATAGCCACCGAAACACTTTTCTACAGATCCCTCTCTGTGCCATGCCCAAACTCAAGATTAGATGGTGCCATGTTGAAGATCTCGTCGAGACGGTCAAGATGGATATATGGATCGAAAGATTTGGTGGATAATCGTGCCCACACGAGCTCGCCGGAGTTGGCCGTCGTCACAGCCGTTGCCGCCGCGCCGCCTCGCCGCCGGCAACCTCGTCCCGCACGCGCCCCGCCGCCGAAAATCCTGCGCCCCCTCCCAGCGCCCGACACCTGGCCGCCCCGCCACCAGCCGCGTCGCCCGCCCGCGCGCACCAGCGCCTGCGCCCCGCACCCGCCGCGCGTCACCTCTCCGTTGGCCGCTGCCGTCGCCCAACCCCGCGTCGCCACGCGTCGCCGCTGCAGCCGCCCCGCACCTGCGCCCGCCAATCCGCCGCCGCCGCGTGTCCCGCTCGCTGCCGCTGCGCTGCGCTGAGTCGCCGCCGGTTCAGCCGGTTTTCGTTCTTTTAACCGGTTTATTTATTTCAGCCTTTTTTGATTTTCGTCAAACTTCCAGGAATTGTTCCGGGAGCATCCGAACTCCAAATTAGGTGATTCCAGAGCCATTATTTTCCATAAATCCCCTAAAATTTTATATATTTTATTGAGCTATATGTTCTGTTGATTGTTTTGCTGTTTCTTGCATATATGCATATACGTGTAGATGTCCG
>SPJY01023417.1:943160-960243 GCA_005191435.1 Raddia distichophylla
TACTATTCTTGAGTGCTAAGATCTTTGTGCTTAATTGTCCACCTAGAGATTAGAATAAAAGGTCGTAGGGGTGCGTATCGAAGTAACATTCTTGGTACGTATTACTACTAGGTACAAACGTGGTGTTTGGACTAGTTAGTAGGCACCTGCTTCAACGGACATGTGGTAGGTAATAGGTGGTGACAGCCCTATTATCCGGCTTAGACTTTGTGAAATCCACCACGTTAGTTGCAGACCAGTTGAGCCCTATCGGAATGATCATAACCATTCGGGATTCCAATTCAGGATAGCGGGTGGTAGTGAATGTCCGAGCTCCGATTCAGAGTCGCAAATTAAACAAGAATAGAACTTGAACCTTTCTGACTGGTGTCCGAAGAGCCTCTTGATCCGAAATACATTTATCCCATTGTTGTTCCAAATCACCATATTCATATTCATCCGGGTGAATAAGTGTAGAAAATAGAAACTTCTCGTTCCTCGTGGGAAATCGATACCTTAGGAATACTCCAGGGTGAAAGCTACTGCGATATCCGTGCGCTTGAGGATTAAAACTCTAATAGGCATAAGAATCGCCAAAAGTGCTTAACCGAGGGTTATCATTAGCAATGAATTTAAATGGGGTTATGCGCTGGATCCAAACTTGATGGTAGAAGAAGATAGGGGGATATTTTTTATACTGGTTCATTCCCTCAACGGTAGAGGTAATACCATAGTCCTGTGCTCTTGGATTATATGGGGTATATGTGTACAAGATGATCGGGAGATCTCTTGTATGTTGTGTTATCGGCCTCAAGTTGTGTTATGAGGCAATGGTATTGGATTGGTTGTCGAACTATGGCCCCTACCCCTTTATATAGTGGAGGGGGTGGGGTTACAAGGAAGAGTCCTGGTCGGTTACGAGGTAGGATTCCTATCTCTATCCTATAACCAAATATGTAGTTATCCGGGATTACAATTGTATCTTCCCTATTAGGGATAAACTTCTATCTTTATTTCTTTTCTTGCTGGGCATGCCTTTTAAAGTCCGAGTGGTACCCATCCTCATCCTCCCTACTTGGTCCATCCCCTGTCGGGTGGTCTTTTAGACCCTCCGGGTGGGTACCCGAGGTCTATGTTATCCACATCGATCTTACTTGGTAGGAACGAAGGTGATAGTTTATACGGACCATGCATCCCTAAAATACCTTCTTGCCAAGAAAGACGTGAAACCGCGACTCGTCCGTTGAATCCTTCTGTTCAGGACAAGAACGGAGTAGAGAACTCTATGACTGACCACCTTTTCCGAATGCAAGTTAAGGAAACCACAGACTTGCCTATAGATGACAACTCACGGGATGACACCTTGCTTGCAGTTTCGACTACCAAGCCTTGGTAAGCTAACATAGTAAATTACTTGGTAACGGGGTATATACCACCAGGGGAGGATAAGAATAAGCTTATCCACGATAGTAGGCCTCATCTATGGGATGAGCCCTATCTTTATCGAGTCTGTGCCGACGGGTTGCTTCGTAGATGCATATCCGTAGGTGAGACGCACGAGATCCTCCAAAAATGCCTTTCGTCACCATACGGGGGCAATTATGGTGCTTTTATAACCCATGCCAAGTTTTGACAAAGTGGTTTCTTTTGGCCTTCCATGTATAAGGACACCAACGAGTTCATTAGACGCTGTGCTAGATATCGAAGAGTTGGGAACATTGATTCTCGAGATGCCATGCCCTTAAGAAGCAATTTGCAAATTGATCCTTTTGATGCTGGGGGGGGGGGTAGATTTTATGGGTCCATTCCCTAAATCAGACTCTTATGAGTACATCCTAGTAGCGGTCGATTATGTCTCCAAATGGGTCGAGGCACTCCCTTGTCGTGCGGCTGACTCAAATTATGCTAAGAAAATGTTCCAAGAGATCATTTTTCCTAGGTCTGCCGCCCCTAGTGTTGTGATTAGCGATGGCGGCTCACACTTTATGCACCAAAGCTTTAAATATGAACTAAAAAGCTTAGGAGTTGACCATAGGATAGCAACACCCTATCACCCTCAGACTAGCGGTCAGGCTGAAACGTCAAATAAGAAAATGAAAAGTATATTGCAAAAGACCGTAGATGCCATGGGGAAGGCTTGGAAGCAAAAGATGAGTGATGCACTTTGGGCATACTGCACTGCTTTTAAAACTCCAATCGGTATGACCCCGTACAGCTCGTTTATGGGAAGACGTGTTATCTACCTGTAGAGTTGGAACATAAGGCCAATTGGGCAATAAAATGTTGCAACATGAATCTTCATTCAGCCGAAATTAAAAGGCAAATGCAATTGATTGAATCAGAAGAATGGAGGGAAAAGGTTTAAACGGTGAAACGGTTTAAACCCGGAGATAAAGTGCTTCTTTTTAATTTTCTTGCGAAGTTGTTTAGGCATGGAAAACTTCGTAGTAAGTCGGAAGGTCCTTTCATGATAGTTAATGCTTACGATTTTGGTGTCGTCACCCTCCAAGACTATGATGGCATTGTTTTTAAAGTTAATGGACAATGTTTGAAAATCTTTCAAGAACTGGAAATGCTTGTTTTGGAGAACGTTGATGTCCTTGAATTCTTTAATGACTGATTGCCTTAGTATGGTCTTGCTCCGACCGATAAATAAATGAGCATTTGAATAAAATTTTATTTTAACCTTTTTTAACCACACCCGAGCCAAACCGGAGGCCGGTCGGCCGACCGAGGCCAGGTCGACCGGCCCCCTTTTTTGCCCATTTCAAAAAATTTTGAAGGGGATCTTCTCATCCGGCATTGTAGCTCCTGAATATTTCCACTCATTCGAAAACTGAGGGGAGGAAGCTTTTCTATTCACTTCATTTATCTTCTTCCTCCTCCTCCCACTTAGCTACTTTCCACCACCTTGAGCCAACTCGATATCCACATTTAGCCATGGCTGATAAGACTCCAAAATCCATTCCTAGTATCTACCATCGAACTAAATCGAGACAATATAGCTTGCTGGATAAACACAAGAGAAGAATCGGCTTACGTTGAGACAACTCCAACCGTGGGTTGAATCTTTTTAGCCAAACCGAGGAGAATCCAAGTATTACGATGAAATTAGTAAAACTTCAAAAAGTAGATTTTATTGCATGAAAAAGTAGATTTTATTCATGCATTGATGTTTGATCCCTTTATATGCTCTGAAGCAACCTTTTATATTCCTAAAGTTCTAAATCGCTACAAAATCGCATTGCAGATAACTAAAGATACTAAACTAAGGAATATGCAAAAAAACCAACGCCGACTAGAATTCCTCATCTAAATTCCAAACAAGCTACAAATCGAAAACTTCAACCATCGCATCAGCTTATTCGCTCATATTTGCTTCTTGACTTGTATTAGCTTTTTAGGCTCTATGCTTTCAACCTTTTGTAATCTTCTATTCTTAGCAAGCAATCTGATGCGATAATATCTTCCTAATACACTTGGTCTGAAGAGAACGTCACAAATCTCAGTATACAATCATTTGTCTGTATTGAATAGTCATCCAACTCCCAGCCTAAAACTGTGCACATGGAGTAAAGGGCCAAACAAAGCAAAGCTGAAAGGGGAGAAGCAAGTGACATCATTTCAAATGGTACTACACATGAGGTGTGGTACATTCGTTGTGCAGAGGACAGGCAATGTGTTCCACATGTTTGTGCAGCTAAATCTTATATGTATTTAGGAACAATTGTGTTCTTGCCCCGGTTCTAGACTACATGTGGACTACATGGGCCCCGGGTATCCTCTAGAAGGCTCATAAGGGAGTAGATGGGGGCGATCCAAGTCGGCCGATCAAGGACAGAGACCACTCGGGTTACACGCGCCTTGATCCCCAAGGAAGTTCCCGAGGATATAATCTATCTCCATGTAATTAGGAGATCATCACATGCCTGACATGTAACGGCATAACAAGATTAGGTACCGTGTATCACGTGCTACCGTGTAACTCTACCTCCCCCTACACTATATAAAGGGAGGGGGTAGAAGCCATAGGCAGAGAAATCATCTGATAGTTCATCATCATAAAGCATACGCTGTAAACACCTTGGTCATCTTGCATCCCGCAGGTTGATCAATCATAATCCCAGAGCATAGGAAGTAGGGTATTACCTCGGCAGAAGGGCCCGAACCTGTATAAACCTGTTCTTGTGCTACCATCTGGTTTGGTTCTCGATAAGCGTCCCCTCGTACAAATTCATTGCCGGCGGTGACCCCCCAGTTAGTCACCAGTCGACAGTTGGCGCGCTAGGTAGGGGGCAGCATCGAGATCATCCTTCAAGCTAGATGGCTCCTTGGAGATCGCCGCACGTCGCCATGGAGTTGGAGCAATCACTCCGTTTCGGTACCATGGACTTCATCGCCGACGGCGTTGGCAATCTTCACCTCTCTCCTCCTGGAGAGATCTCTTCGCAAGAAGGTGCGCGCGATCAATGTGACCCATTGCCCTTTGGCTTGGAGAATCTAGCAAGCGCCTTCGGCGGATTGACTCGTACGCTGTCCGCCTTCGCACCTATTCCCGAGGAAGGCGAAAAAGGACTCGGCGGGCTCGACCGCATGGGCGTGGATCCTATTCCGCCCAACCACAACTCAATGCCCTCGGCTGGATTTCCCTCCGGACTCGAGAACTCCGCCGCGACCTTCACACGGATTTCATCTGGGATTTGGACAGGAGATAACCAGTCGGCGAGTGCACCAGATCTAGTCGGATCAATTCGATCAAATCCATCTAAGTTCATGGGTGTCATCCAAGCTGGCCAACCCATTGGACAAAGCGAACAAGTTAGCCGCTCTGTCTCTGACTCTGAGTTAGATGAGAGTGCCGAGGTCCGTAACTACCGAGAGGTTTTCGTCCTTGGCGCTGAGGATCATCACTCTTCCTCTCCACTTGTTGCGTACGAAGAAACCGACACTGGTGCGGCAAATCCAGATCCGCGCCGTGAGGAAGACCGAGATCGCATACAACAGCTTCACGGCCGCGGCCGCGACGTCCAGAACGAGCTTCGCAGGGTAAAGCTAAGGGACCAGGAGGTCCACAACACTCCCTAGGCAAACGTCATCACTTCGAAGACTCTCCTTGAGACAATCGAACCGCAACTTCCAGAAGGCAGCCAGTTCTCTGCAACCCTCGCCCGAGCGACGGCTATGGTAGAGATGGCCGCCATTCAGCCAAACGAGGAGATGCCCGCTCCGGCTGCACCGACCGCCTCGACTAGTAGTCGTTCTACGCACAATCGGAACAGGGCTCGCGCCAACGCAGCTGGTGACCCACCAGTCACCGGCCCATGATCTTCGACAAGACATTGAAGCTAGGCAGCGGGAGCGCAGTAACGGCGAACGGAACTCTCGTAGCCATCACAGCCGTCGTATTGATGACCAGGCCGAGGCACCGCCAGCCGGCGCGACCACCGTCAGGAGCGTCACCAGGACCCGCGGCGGGAGCATCGCAACAGATCCCCAAGGCGGAGGCAGCCACGACCATTGGAGGGGATTCGGGCCTTTACCCCGGATCTTCGCCGAGTGGTTTGGCCGGATGGTTTCAACCTCAAAGGCATCGACAAGTTCGATGGCGAGAGGGACCTAAAGAACTGGCTGCAGGTCTACGCCTTAGCAGTCAGCGCGGCAGGAGGTGATCAGAACGTCATGGCGAACTACTTGCGAGTCGCTTTGACCCCAACCGCCCAACCTGGTTAACGGGACTCCCAGAGAACTCTATCGAGTCTTGGGACGACCTCCAGGAGCAGTTCATCGCCAATTTCCAAGTGACTTACGAAAGGCCCGCGGGGAGATGGGAGATTGGACAGTTACATCGGCGCAAGAATGAGACTCTCCGTGAGTTCATCAAGCGCTTTACGAAGAAGAAGAACGAGATCCGGGACGTTTCGGAGCAAACAGTCATTGATGCCTTCTTCGTCGGATGCAAATCCGAGGAGTTGATCAGGCAGATGACCCGGGACCCCCCCGCGTAATCTCAAGGCCATGTTCACTATGTCGGACCAGGAGGCCGAAGCAGCGGAAGCCATCGTGAATCATCGCGGTGGCAACGACGGAGGCCCTAAGAAGAAGCCTAACGATGAGCAAGGCAAGCCCAAGGATAAAAAGTGGAAGGGAGAAGAGATGGTCGCCAATATGGAACGCAATCGGCCTAAGCCCCCCAACGACAACGACTACAAAAAGGTTATGGATTCGGTATGTCCCTTCCATCCTAGAGGAAAGCACTCTGCCAAAGACTGTCTTATTCTGCAGAAGTTTGCCGAAAGCTCTAGCAGTCGGCGGCCAAGGGCGGTCAAGGCAAGAAACCCGATGGAGATTACCAGGACGCTGAGCGCGAGATCAGCTACATATTCGGGGGCTCTGATGCGTACGAGTCCAAGCGGAAGCAAAAGCTTACCACTCGGGAGATCAACGCTATCATGCCCGTGACTCCAAAGTACTTGCGCTGGTCCGAGGTGCCCATCACCTTCGACCGATCGGATCACTTGGATAGGATTGCCTTCCCAGGGAGGTATCCACTGGTGCTTGACCCGGTCGTCCGAGGAAGTAAATTGAAGAGGGTTTTGGTCGATGGCGGGAGCGGGATTAATGTCCTTTTCATCAAGACCTTGGACCAGATGAACATTCCACGTTCCGAGCTACGGTAGGGATCATCTCCTTTCCATGGGGTAATCCCCGGGACGTCCGCAATACCACTCGGACAGATCTCTTTGCCCGTTACGTTTGGGACTAAGGATAACTATCGAACAGAGAGTCTGAATTTTGAAGTGGCTGATTTCGAGACGGCATATCATGCCATCTTGGGAAGGCCGGGGATTGCCAAATTCATGGCTGTTCCCAACTACACTTACCTCTTCTTAAAGATGCCAGGTCCCAATGGTGTAATCACCCTCCCTTGTTATGTTAAACAGTCCCTGCTCTGCGACAGCGAAAGCTGTGAGATGGCGCAGGCACTAGACTCGTTTGCCGAGATGGAGAAGATCCGACTGGAGGTTGCATCCCTTCAGGAGGAGGGGGATATCCCCGCCAAGAAGGAGGCCAAAACATCCATCCAAGCAGCCGAAGAAACCAAGAAAATCTTGTTGGACCCGTCTGATCCGGCCAAGACCGCCGTGATTGGGACAGGGCTTGACAGCAAATAGGAAGACGCGCTCGTCACTTTCCTCCAGGCCAACTAGGATGTGTTCTCTTGGAAGCCTTCGGACATGCCTGGTGTTCCGAGGGGAGTGATCGAGCACTCTCTCCAAGTCAGCGAAAAGGCGACACTAGTCAAGCAGCGCCGACGATGATTCACCCCGGATCGAAAGGATGCCATACGGGAAGAGATCACCAAATTGCTGGCCGCTCGGTTCATCAAGGAGGTGTATCATCCCGAGTGGCTTGCGAATCCGGTCCTGGTGCAGAAAAAGAAGAAGACGTGGCGGATGTGTGTCGACTACACCGACCTTAACAAAGCGTGACCTAAGCATCGATCAACTGGTGGATTCCACCGCCGGGTGAGAGCTCTTGAGTTTTCTGGACGCCTACTCGGGCTATCATCAGATTAGTCTGAAGGAGGAGGGTTGCATCAAGACGTCGTTTATTACGCCTTTTATTGCTTTCTGCTATATCACAATGCCATTCGGGCTGAAAAACGCTTGCGCAACATACCAACGCGCTATACAGCGTTGTTTTCACACTCAGCTCGGATGCAAGGTGGAGGCCTATGTCGACGACATCGTCATAAAAACAAAATCCAGATGGGATCTCATAACAGAACTGACAGAGACATTCGAGAGCCTAAGGGCGTATCGGATAAAGCTAAATCCCGAGAAGTGCGTTTTTGGGGTTCCGTCTGGTAAACTACTCGGATTCATCATCTCCCATTGGGGGATCGAAGCCAATCCGAAGAAGGTCAACACCATCATCAAGATGAAGCCCCCGACCAATCAGAAGGATGTCCAGAAGCTTACTGGATGCATCGTGGCAGTCAGCCGTTTTGTTTCCCGACTCGGGGAGCGAGGCATGCCATTCGTTAGGCTCTTACGCCGACAAGACGACTTTCAGTGGATAGCGGAAGCACAAGAAGCCTTCGAAGATCTAAAGAGGTTCCTCACCACACCCCCGGTGCTGGTCCCTCCCATGCCCCAGGAGCCCCTCTTACTCTACATCGGCGCCACGACCCATGTTGTCAGTAGTGCTCTGGTGGTTGAACGAGACGAGGAGGGCTCCCTCCAGAAGGTACAACGTCCGGTCTACTTCGTAAGCGAGGTATTGGGCGAGTCCAAAATAAGGTACCCATAAGTTCAAAAGCTTCTGTATGCTGTGTTACTCACATCGCGGAAGCTCAAGCATTATTTTCAAGAGCATGAAATTTTGGTGGTCACCTCTTTCCCGCTTGGAGACATACTTCATAATCGGGGAAGCCACTGGGAGGATTGCAAAGTGGGCCGTTGAGCTTAGAGCCTTTGAAATAAAGTTCAGGCCTCGACTAGTCATCAAATCTCAACCATTGGCCGATTTCGTCGCGGAGTGGACAGAGGCTCAGACCCCAGCAGCAAAGAAGAATCTCGAGTACTGGACGATGTACTTTGATGGTTCTCTCATGCTCAGCGGCGCGGGGGCTGGGATTTTGCTCATATCACCGACTGGAAAGAAGCTACGCTACATCCTTCAGATACAATTCCCTGTCAGCAACAACGCCGCCGAGTACGAGGCACTCATCCACGGGCTACGCGTCGCCATATTGCTTGGTGTCAGGCGGTTAATGGTACGCGGGGATTCCCAACTCGTGGTCAACCAAATTCAAAAGGAGTGGTCTTGTATCAGCGACAATATGGCGGCCTACTGTCAAGAGGTACGAAAGCTAGAAGACAAGTTCGACGGACTGGAGCTTACACACGTACTCCGCCGAGACAACGAAGCAGCAGACGAGTTAGCGCGGATGGGATCCACTCGGGCGCAAGTCCCGACTGGAGTTTTCGTCCATGAAGTACGCGCGCCGTCTATCAAGCTACCATCCACACCGAGAGAAGATCAAGAGAAGCAACTAGAACCCGATGCAGAGGTACTATCAATTAACCTTGGGTCGACGCAGCCTTTCTTAGATTATCTTCTTCGTGATGAGCTGCCCGAGGATCGAAGCCTTGCCGAGTGCATTACACGCCGAAGCAAAAGCTATAAGGTAGTCTGGGACGAGCTTTTCAGAAAAAGCAGTTCCGGGGTACTGAGGCGTTGCATATCAGAGCAAGAAGGCAAAGATCTACTCAATGAGATCCACTCGGGGGAGTGTGGGCACCACGCAGCAGCCAGCACCCTGGTGGGCAAAGCCGATCGGCAATGATTCTTCTGGCCAAACGAGGTCACAGGTGCGGAAGACATAGTATGCAGATGTGACGGTGTCAGTTCTTCGCACGGCAAATTCACATGCCAGCCTAGGATCTACAAACAATTCCAATCTTTTGGCCTTTCGCCGTCTGGAATCTCGACATGGTGGGCCCCCTCAAGCGGGCGCAAGGAGGATTCACCCATCTCTTCGTCATCATCGACAAGTTTACAAAGTGGATTGAAGCCAAGCCGGTTGCTGTAATCACGGCAGCCAAAGCACGCAAGTTCTTCCGGGACATTGTTGTGCGTTTTGGCGTACCCAATCGCATCATTACCGACAACGGCGTTCAGTTCAAAAGCAGCGAATTTCAAGATTGGGGCGAGGAGCTGGGCATCAAGATCTGCTATGCCTCGGTGGCCCACCCAAGGAGCAACGGGCAGGTTGAGCGCGCCAACGGATTGGTGCTACAAGGGAAAAAAAACTAGAATCTTCGATCGCCTAAAGCCGTATGCTACGCGTTGGGTTAAGGAGTTGCCTTCGGTGCTCTAGGGGCTTAGAACAACCCCAAGCCGAGCCACCGGGTAGACACCCTTTTTCCTAGTTTGTGGCTCAGAGGCGGTCCTCCCGACTGAATTGAAGTTCCGGTCCCCTAGGGTCGCCGGTTTCAACGATAATCAGTCGGATGAAGCAAGACGTGATGACCTCGATCGGCTCGAGGAAGACAGGGAAGCCGCATTGATCCAGTCGGCGAAGTACCAACAGGGCTTGCGTCACTATCATCAGCGCAACGTACGGGGCCGTGCATTCTCCAAGGGAGATCTGGTCCTCCGAAGGAATCAGAAGCGCGAGCATAAACTCTCCCCACTATGGGAAGGCCCCTATGTGATTGCTGAGGTGACCCGCCCGGGGCCTTAAAGGCTACAACGCGAAGACGGATCTGAAGTGCCTAATACCTGGAACATCGAGCAGCTACGTCATTTTTTCTCTTAATTCGTGTATTCAAGCAGCATGTAATTAGTTCCCTTTTTCTGACTTGCTACTTAGCCGTAAATGCCTAAGCAGTAAGTCGGGGGCTACACTAAATAGTGTGCGGAGTCAATCGCACCCTATCATATTAATAAAAGTTGTTTTCTCTTTACATGTGTTGATCAAATTCGGGTGTTATGAAAATTCTTGAGTAATGACGCTCGTACTTGCCAAAGGCTACGTTTAGCTACTCTGTTGCTGCATAGGGATAAAGCCAAGTGCGAATTCCTAGCACTCGGGGGCTGGACCAGTCGGCAGACGCATTTCATGAAAAGAGATAAAGCTTACTACTCGGATAAACAAGATCACCAGTATCGAGGATCAGTCAAATGTTTCAATTACAGACACATCTACAAGTCCAAGTGTTCGACAATATGGGTAGCAGTCGGGCGAACTTCCTCCAACAAAGCACATGCCTTCTCTTCGGTGCATGCAAACCCTTCCTTTATAGCCTCGCAGTCTAGGCAGGAAAAGTTTGACTTCGCGATTGCGAGGCCTTGACTGGTACATGTTATTGCTGCCTCCCGCGTGAAGACTTTGATCTGCTAGGGAACATCGTCAAGACGGGCCACGAGGAGGTCGAGATCAGTCGGCAGCTCTTCTTCCGGATAAAGGAGTTGAAGCGTTGGAACTATTCCAACTAGAGCACGACGGCGACGCTCATGGGCGGCTTTAACTTCTTCATCGAGGACCTGGAATTGCGCCCTGGTCTTCTGTCGATACTCTGCATAACTAATCGGGAGTGACGAATCAGTCGGATTTCAGTGAGGCTGAGCCAGGGAGAACTAGTGGAGGAAAGTTACCTTCCATCTCTTTAACCGATTTCTCGGCCTGAGTGTTGGTTTCTACCTCCAGGGCCTTCTGCCTCGCCTCCAGCGCTACATTCATAAGCAAGTCTCAAAGATTATCATCTAAGGAGTATTCTTTTTATAAAGGTTTAGCATTGTTCGGGATCTATACCTCGTATGGTGTTGGACTCTTCCACATGGCGGAATCAGAGTTCGGTGACTTCTCGTTGAAGCTCTTCGATCCGGCTGCGATATTGTGACTTAACGCCGTACAGCGCGTTGTCATATTCGTCACGGGTCTTCAGCTCGCCCATTGTTTTCTCCATGCATGCGTACTTCTGCCTTGTCCTCTCTTTCATTCGCTGCATGGAGATGGGAAGGAGATTAGCGGGGTTCCCTTATGCAAAGCGAGGATTCAAGGCATGGAAAAGTTTAACCTTGTATATCATGGCTTGAGCCGCCGCCATGTTGTCCAGCACTTCCCATTCTTCGGCCTCCTGCCCGGCCGTCATCGACCTCGTACCCCTCCATCTCCTTCCTCCATTTCAGTTGGAGAGGTGGAGTGAGCTTTAGCAGAAGGGTGAGGAATTTCCTCGATTTCTAGCTCTGTGCTCCTTGGAGCCGGAGCTGGGATTTTCCCCTTCGCTGGCGAGGATCGGCGAGTGGCAGAAGATGGACCGGAGTCTTGGCAAGGCGCAGCGTGCTGAGTCGAGTCATCTGTTGCTTGGGGCTTAGCTTGGCGATCGGACTTTGGAGCTGCCACGCAAACTTGGCGGCTCATCAGCATCATCTTCAACAGGCTTTCTGAAAACATTTGGAGATTATTCAAGACACAAACTCCTTGCAAATCATGAAGGGAAAATATCGTGAGGGAATACCTTTGCGATGACATAAAAGATTTGAACCCAAATCGGACGCCCGAACCACTCGGGCCCGAGCTGGGAGGTTTCTCCGCCCCCGACGCAGCCTTTGGGCCAGCGGATTGGGGAGATGGAGGGCTTCATGGCTGCGTCGCCGGAGCTGAGGGCGACTTGGTTGCTGGGTGGCGGCGGCGCAGAAGCGGGATGTTATCTTCGTCGTCATCTTCGTCCGAGTCCCCTGAAGTGACCCCCTTGCCTTTTTTGGCTGGAGGGGCGCTAGCCCAGTCCCCTGCGGGATGTTTGCGTGGCGCCTCCTTGTGGTGTGGAGCTTCCGGGACTGGATAGGTAGAGAAGAAGGCCGTGCGCCCCTGCATATGTACCGGATTAAAATCAACCCTCGTAACATCCAAAAAAGCCGTGGTTGAGTTGAGAAGGGTCTTTTCCTTACCGCTGGTGGTAAGAACGTCAGGTGGTACGCAGCCGGGCAGTCTGCGTGAACTATTTCCGAGCCCGAAGCAAAGAGCTCAGTCACTCGGCTAATGATTTCCTTCTGCGAAAGAATTTCTTCAGTTTCCCGAGTGGTGTCTTGGGACCCGAGTACTCAAAGGCGAGATGCACCCTCTCCTTGATGGGCTGAACACGACGCTGAGTGTAGTTCCAGACTACACCAATGCCAGTCAGCCCGGCGAATTTTGCACTATGGAGAAGAACGAGAAGTTCTTGTACTTGGCCTCCCTCGTCATCGGCGAGAGGAGAAGACTAGGAGGGACGGACCGTGGGGCACTCTCCAGAGAAGGAAGGGAGGACTGGAGGAGAATTGGCGCAGTAGAACCACTCTGAGTGCCAACCTTTATTGGAGGCTCTTAAGGGAAGATCAAAGCAATACTTTTGGGCCCCTTCCCGCAATTGAAATTCCGCGCCGCCGGCGACCTTGGGAGAGTTCTTGTTGGGAAAAGGCATGAGAAGGTAAAGATATCTGAAAAGGTCGAAATATGGAGAGATCCCCAAATAGGCCTCACAGATGTTGACAAAAATGGCAATTTGGAAGATAGAGTTGGGGTTTAGGTGCGAAACCTCGATCCCATAAAAATGCAGCAAACCTCGGAAGAAAGGAGAGCAAGGAAGGCCGAAGCCGCGGAGGAAGAAGGATTCAAAGACCACTACCTCGTCGGAGCGAGGGGTAGGGCAGGATTCGCCGGCGGCGGGACGCCATGACAGAAATTCTGCGGAGGGGAGCACGCCGATGGAGAACAGCTTCTGTAGCCTCCGTTTGGTCGTGATGGACTTCATCCACTCCTTCCCGCTCTTGGCAGCTTTTGAGGCGGCGGGAGATGGTGGAGCCATTGCGGATCGAAGACGGTGGCGCCGGAAGTTGCGACGGAGAAGAACCCTAGCGGGGGAGTGCGCCGGGAGAGCCTAATTGACTGGCGCGAAAAGTGAGCGAGGTGAACTAATTTCGTTCCCCTGTTCCTAACTTATGGCAACGGGCAGTGTTCGCATTCTGGGCCGGGCCTTAGTTTAGCGCTGGATGCGGCCTTTTCGAGAAGGGGGTGGAAAAACCACTCGGCTGACCGAGTGGTTCCCTCCGAGAGGTCCGCGTTAAGCACTGGGTGCCGGTCTAGGAGCAGGCGGTCCTAACTACTCGGATGAAGCAATGTTGCGGGTTTGGAATCAAAACAAGAAAGAGCAGCATCGTAGATTCAAGATCAAAGTAAGATTAAAGCAAGAAGAGATAATACTGATTCCCGAGAGATCTTCATTAAAAGGCTCTTAGGCCTAATCACATTTTCCGCGGCACAGCACATCGAGCTAGGGCTCGTCGCTGGCTCGCACAGATACAGAAGAAAGATAAATCACTCCTCTGACGGCCACTTCACATCGAGGATGGAGAAGACGAGAGTGTCCTTCAGTGGGGTACGCACCGCATAGAGTCGCGGGTAGCCGTCGACCAGAACTCTGATGGCTCTCTGAGCGGTCTCCTCCGCATACTCCTGTCGCCACCGCTGCCATCGGGCAGCCGTAGCAGCCTTGGCCGCAGCGGCACGGGCATGGAACCCGGTGGCGGCGGCTTCCCATGGATCCATACTCTTCTTTCGATCTTCCGTTGATCGGTGGCGAAGGGGGAAAGAGAGGAAGAGGACTCGAAAACTTGAAGGCCGATGGTGAAGTAGTACTCTGCCCCTGGATTTCTTTTATACATAGAGAAAGTTCAAAGGGCGCGCCTTGTAATCAGTTTCGAATACCGTAAATCCATCATAGCGATGGGACGGAAGTGGACGCGAATACGGTTTCCGACCGAAGCGCGTGTCGTTCCGGCTGTGTCAGAAAAGGGCGCGAAAACGCTTCGCCTCCCACTAATTGGGCTTGGGCTAAAATTGCAAAGGGCAACCCCCTTAACAGGCTTTCTTAACACGTCACTAACGGTGACAATGTGTTAAAATCGAGCCTAATTAGGCCTCGGTACACCCTAGAGGGCATATGACCGGAAACGCCAAAATTAAAAATATTTCACGGCATACCCCATGCTGGGTCACTAGCCAACTTCGCATGCTCGAGGTTGGGTGTTGGTGAAATTTTGTTACAGTTTCGGAGGTATGCCTTCTTTAAGGTCGCCAGTTGTATATCGCTCCCCTGATACAAGTACCTCTCGTCCAAACTGCATCCAATCGGTACGCCCCTAGGGGCCTAGGCTGATCCCTTCTCTGGTTGGGACGGATACCACCCGACTGAATGGTGCGCCCCATGCTGGGCCGAGCGCTGGTTCTTACATGTTAAGACCCGGCACCTGACGCTGGTACACCTTGAAACGCTTAAATTACAGCATGCTGCAAGACAGACGTTGTAATGGCGTGGCTTAAGGCATGCCCCATGATGGGACAATTGCTGCTTTTGCATCGCAAGAGTAGATGCCAAGGAGACGAATGCATCTGTTGAGGTGATGTGCCCACAGGGTCGAGTAAGCTGGAGTTTGGTATTGCCAATCCAGGCGTTGCCTCAACACAAAAACTTAAGAATTCCTGAGTTCTTTACAATCTCTTTTCAGATTACATGAGATATTGGTGAAACCAGTCGGCCGGACATTCGAGCCACCTCTTGTATTCACCTCTGATATATAAGAAAGGCTGGACGTAGGGCTATTATCTCTCCCGAGAGGCCTGAACCAGGATAAAAACCTCTGTCTCCCTGTTCGCTGTTGTTCGCTCTGTTCGGCGTGTCTCCTATCTCAATCTTCAAGAACCTTAGTTGACTTGGGTCGATATCCCAACCGTCGACAGGTTTCTTATCCTTTTAGGGTTCTAACCCGATGGCGGTCCAGAGCTTCATGCTGCAGGATACAATTCTATAGTCAAATGCCCAAGTGAGGTTGCTCTGACTATGCAATGCCAATACCTCAAATTCATATTTTATGATACTCGACATATATACTTCAGGATTGATTCAACTACTTCATGTAATCTAATTGAAAGTGGTGCGTGACATAATTAATTCTCATGTATTCCAGTAATATATATATTCTAGCATGCCATTACCAATTCAAAGGCATAAATAATTACTGACAATTATAATGGCAAATGTGTCGGGGATAAAATTAAGGCCCATTGCCATGGCCCACTCTCCCTGACGGCCCAATTGAACAGCCTACCAGGGCCCAGCTCCCTGGAAGGTTCTATCTCGCCCATGTGCACCTTGCCGAACAGCTCTTTGGCTGGCATGGTGCGTAACGGCCAAGAAATCGTGTTTGAGTCCGTTTCGAACAGGAGTTCTGTACGGCTACGTGAAGACCTGGACGTTGGTTTCCCGGATTGGAGTAGGAGTCGTGATCCCCAAGAATTGGAGTTTACCTTATCTACCGTGGGATGTATTTGGCATGGTACGAGTTCGTTACGTATTCGTAGTTAGCCCGGCCCGATTCTCCTTCGGTAGGTCTGTTCAACACTATATAAACAGGGCCCCTACGGCGTGTAGAGGGGCCAAGAGTCTTAGCATTGTCGCATATTGTTTCCTGGACACCTTTAAGCTCGTCGAGACTTGTTCATCTCGCCGAGTTCCACCTTGTAATCCTCTTTGATATAAAGAAAGGCTGGACGTAGGGCTATTATCTCTCCTAAGAGGCCTGAACCAGGATAAAAACCCTTATCTCCCTGTTCGTCGTTGATCGTTATTCGTGTCGTTCGGCGTGTTTCCTATCTCCCCTTCTTAAGAACCTGAGTTGACTTGAGATCGATATCTCAACCGTCGATAAAACGCACACAAGGATTGCACAAAAATAATTACAGAATTAAATAATGCTTCAAATTCAAAGCCGGGTGCAAACTTCAAGTTCCCAAGATGCTAAAGGGCCAAAGATTAAGTTTTCAATACATTTGAAAAATCTAGGAAGGCATCGGGAAAACTTTTAGTAATTTCCAAGCTTCTATGGGGTTTTAATGCAATTTTCATTCTTCCGGAAATAGGGGTGCCAAATTTAAATCCCCAAGTTGCAAAACATGCCAAAAATTCAATTCTCGGGTGATTCTGCAAGAATCAAAGGGGGTTTTCTGCAATTTCACAATTTTCAGGGCAATTTCACAAATTCCGTGGCCTTTTGCAATTTCTTTTGAAAAATTTCAGCTTTGGACCTTTCGGTCCAGCGTACGACCGACTGCTAGCAAGGCCGCACGTAGCCTGCTACAGGTTCAAAAACAAATAATTCCCAAGGTGCAAAAGATAAGCCTACCGGGTGATTATGCAAGAATCGGTGGGATTTCAGCAATTTTCAGAATTTTGACCAATTTCGACCCAAATTGGGCCTTTCGGCCCATATACAGGGGCGAGGCAGCAGGCCGGCTTGGGCGCTCGTGGGCCAGGCGGCCCAATATCCCGGGCGGCCGGCGGCGGCTTCTGGCACGGGCGGCGCAGGCGGGACGCGGCGTTGGCGTGCGTGCAGACGCGGCCAACAAGCACGCGGCGGCGCGCATGTGCTTGCGGGCATGACGTCAGTGGGACGCGAGGGCAGCCGGCGGGGTGCGCGCACGGGCGCGGCCGACGCGGCACACGGCGTCGGCGAGACGCGGCGCGGGCGGGCGCGTGCGGGCCAACGGGCGGGAGCTGCT
>SPJY01023417.1:960313-980823 GCA_005191435.1 Raddia distichophylla
CGCGGGCGCGTACGGGCACGCGCGGGAGCCGGCGCGGCGCAGTGCAGGCGCTGCCGGCGGGCGAATGGTGTCGGCGGGACGCTGAGGCGTGGCACGGCGTCAAGGCGGCCGGCGAGGCGGCGCCTGGCGGCCGGCAGGGCGGTGCCGACCGGCAGGGCGCGGCGAGGCCAAGATCAATCTTCTAGATTGCTTTTACAAATCCCCAAAACGAATCTACTAAAATTTCTTTGTAAAATTTTCAATCTACTAGGAAAATCTCACAACCTTTCTCAATCTGCAATCAGATTCAAGCACAGATTACGATCTACTGGGTAACCGGTGCGCCAAATTATCCCTTCGTGGTAAAAACAGATCGTTCTTCCTCGCGGATTGATAGGCACGTCAAGGAGCGAGCGTGCTGATAACGTGTTGAGGAATCTCGCTACCGGGTGTAGTCCGATGTATAAACGTGGACAATCAATCACAGAGAAAGATCAAAATCGCAGGGGACACCGAGATATAGGGTGGTGCTTCTCTTTATTATTTTTCAGATCTGTTATACAATGGGTGCTCCACGTCTTCTTTTATAGTACTGCTTAGGGTTTTAGGACAGGTCCAAAGTGGGCCCCACCGTGGGGAAGTCGTCGGCCGGCCCTAGCCGTGCCGTGCTGCGCACAGGCCCGAGCAGGGCCAGGCTCCCCCCACAGATGGTTTCCCAACAGGGACCACTACCACTCAAGATGGCATGTAGATGCAGCATGGTAATTTTTCTTCTTGTGAACTCTTGTACGCTAAAAGGCTGAGGTTATAGTTTTTTTAGAATGACATCAAATCATAGATTAATTGAAATCAGAGTACAGCACGTCCCTGATACAATCAGGGGTTGCATAGCGGTAGATAGCAGTACTAAGGTTCTCAGACACATGAGCAAGAGTGCGTGCTGTAGTATTACACAAACGATTAACATGCAAGAAAAGACAGGAAGGAAATCTTGTTGCCAAATGCTTGATATCGCCGATTACGCTTCCAGTGCCCGAACGGTCCTTGGCCGAAGAGTTGATGCACTGGGCTACAGAGAGACAATCAGAGGCCTGGATAATTCTCGAAAAACTTTCCTCTACCACGAGCTCCAGGCTGCGTCGAATCGCCAACGCTTCCGCAAGTTCCGGCGAAGATTCTTTAGAGAGCAGGTCATGGCAAGCTAACACACAATCCCCCTTGTGATCCCGAATACCCATGTGCTTGCTTCTGAACAAGGCAGCATCAGTGTTGATAAAGACCGTTCCCTCCGGCGGAGGACTCCATCTGGGCAAGGAGGATGGATTGCAACACCCTGGGGGAGCCGCGGTCTTAGAACAATGCTGCAAGATTAGATCAACATAGGCGATAATTTTATGCACCACATGTCGGGGATGCCAAGAGGATGAATTGTTCTTCACATCATTCCTCACCGACCAGATGTGCCAACAAGTAATAGCCAACACTGTATTGTGAACCTCATAACCCCTAGACAGGTAGTTGGAGATCCACTGTTTTATAGTAGACAATTCACTTCTTTTCAACTTGAGGCCAAATTCCTGTCCTTAATGTCGTCCCAGACAGCCCTAGCACACGGGCACCTGAGAAACACACATGCTCCACTGGATCATCCCTATTGCAGAAACAACAACCCTCCCTGATCAGCGAGCTTATAGTTGTGCATAAGCAGCTGCATATGTTCAGCTTTAGTTGTTAAAAAACAACTCTATAAATTATAATGCCTAGATAGTGGCATTAGTTCGTTCAAAGCCCCGTCTGTCCTCTACTGTCCCGCGTTACTACCACTATACGCAAGGCACAGTGGGAGCTGTGCTGCTCTGGTCCAAGCGGGCACGAGCGTAAAGAAGACCAGGGCGCTGTGTTGCTCTCCACGCGACGGCGACGCGAGACCAGAGCGGCAGCTGCAGGCGGCGACACCGCCCAGATTCGATTCGATTCGATTCCGCGGCACGGCCTGAACCCTGATGCCCTCCCTGATCAGCGAGGTCTCTACGTGCCACTGCCGCGCGCCGATCCTTTCCCGTGATCGCGCTCTCCTCCCCCCTGCAAGGCTGCAACTTGTGCCACCCTGCACTGCACGCACGCAGACGCAGGCCGTGCGCTTGCTTTCGGGCCTGGTCCCCGTGGATGTAAAGAAGACAGCAGCATATATATGCCTCTGTTGGTCCCTGCCAGGCGCTGGGTCTGGCTACACGAGACGGACCAGTATTTTCCAGTGGCCGTGCGACGCGACCATGGTGTGACCCGTTGCATAACTGTGTGAGAGCATCCGGATAGCCTCTCTTAGGCTGTTTGGTTGGCTACATTTACAGAGACTTGCATCTACAGATATAGAATCTTGTTTTTTTTATTGTGTTTGGTTGTCTGCATCTAGTTTTGAGCCTAGCTCTGTGGATGCAAGATTCTCCATACAGCCTAACTCTGAAAAAACACAGAAAATAAGCGTTTCTCTGGATGTAGGCCTCGTGCTATGTGCATGGGGCCACAGTCAGTCACCATATTAAGATATGCATAGACTGCTAACGTGGCAGATAAGTTTTTATTTTTTCCTTTTTTTATTTGTATCTTTTTATTATCATATCCGATTACCGAACCGATTCCAAAAATGGATTTCTGACATTTTTTAGAACAAAACTAGATCACACTCGCTATATAAATTTCAAAATACTCGCCTACTAAACACTCAACCAAACATTGTCTCTGCATCTACACATCCCGTATCTCACCAGCCTGACTGAGTCGGACAGGCCAGGCTCGTGAGAGAAGGTAACCAAACAGCCTATAAATTGTTCCCGTAACAACATCCATAGAAGAAGCTGCAAAATAAAGCACTCTATAGATAGAGTGTCTATAGAAGAAAAAGAATCTTTATTTCGTTGGAACATCCGTAGAAGAAACTGTAAAATAAAGTATGTATAGATAGATTGTCGGTTAAAGAAAAACAATCTTTAATTCATAGCGTAGCGTAAAATGCGTAAAATGTGAAACCATACAGCACAATGCTACTAACTGCTCGAAGCCTTTGCCTATCGTGCATTCGTGTGCAAAGTGCCCGTCGCATCGGCTTGCCATACACCCTGCCCATATGGCTGTAAGTTAGCGTGTCTGGGTGCTTGTGTGTCCTCTGTGCGACTGTGCATGCACGAGTACAGTGGTCAGGCCCCATCACCAAATTAATGACCAAAGTACTGGGATATTCGCAATCTTTCGTACCTCAGGCAAAACACGGATAAATATGTGTAGGTTGAATATTAGCCCAATGCGTGTTTGGTCGACCAGCACCATCGCCTCTCTACAACTTGTTTACTTTTAAGTTTCATCTGCACATTTGGTTTTCTCGTAAACTTCCAATAATAGATTCTACAGGTGGCCTAAAACAATTGGGTCCAATGCTTCTAGAGCTTTAGGGTGCATTTGGTTTGATCATCCCGAACTAAACTAGATCATTCATCTTGATTAGTTATTTGGTTCGCTTCATGCTGGTTGAGGTGCCGAATCCATCCAGGACAGGCGAATCAAACACACTATTAGAGTTTAGACACGTCTTCGAGATAAATACAAAATAAAAAGTTCATATCATAAAAATGAAAAATAAATGTATCTATTCTTTCTATTCACTTTATACGACGTATTTCGACTCGAGAAAATATTCAAAGATAGATAATCTCTAAACATCTCTTATTATCCATCGTCAATTGCCAGAAAATTAATAACATTAATTACATGACAAGCAATTTCAGGTACGAATATATTGGTGTATAAATTTTACATTAAAATAACCTTTTTAAGTTAAAATACGTAAAAATGGACGCAGGGTCTACCTGTTACACACGGACCGGACATAGAACACCACAATAGCGTAGCAACAGCCAACAGCGGCGGTGTATGTAGCAGTAGCGTGTAGCACTGTAGCCTGCTGCCTCTCTCTGGGTGATCGCTCGCTCGCACCAGACACAAACCAATACACGTCGGTTCCGGACGCGCGCACGCGTACATGGAGCGACGCACGCGCCGAGCTAGCGTGCAATGCATCGCCACGCCCTGCCGCGTAAAGGGCAGGCGAGCTAAAGGCGTGCGTGAAAGATAACCAGCACTGTACACAATGTCATACAGTATCACATGCATGCATATTATGCATGGTGTTATTATTGCTAATCATCGCGTATTTGCAGGGAGAGAGAGTGAGAGGGGCAAGCGCCAACCGATGGTGACCGAAGCGAGCACGTTGGTGGTCAAAGAAACCAGTGCCAGTGGTACCGGTACGTGCTTGTTTGCAACCGCACATCATGATTGTGTATCATATCGTATGTGCCACAGAGAGAAGATTGTGTAATATATGTGCCAGACAGAGGGAGAGAGAAAGAGAGAGCAATCGAGTGCTATGGTCGTAGCCTCGTAGGAGTGTGCAGAGATGTGGACCAATCGTGCTGGTACTCGGTGCGGGGCCACCACACAGGCACAATGTTGTACCTTCCCGTACTACGGCACTAGCTACTGGTCTTCGCCTCTCGGCTCTCGCTCTGACCAAAGTGACCAGCAAGGGCCAAGAGGCCGACCGACCGACCGGTCAAGCTCACCTGGCCCGACCGGACCCGCAGATGTGCCGGGAATGATGGTGCACGATCGATCCCATCCGTCCATCGAGCGGCGGATCATGGGCCGTTCGATCCACCCCCGCCTTCTCCCCGTGAGCCGCACAGATTACAATCTGCGGCCTGCCTAATGCATTGCCTATGCCTGCCAGCTTGGAAGCTTCTGCAGCTCGCTGGCTGTTCTGCGTGCATTGATTGGAGCTCAGTGCTCGTTTAGCACTCTTGCTCCAATTGACATGGGTTTGCGAGCGGTGTAGAATATAGTAGTGCTAGTTATGACGGTACATGGTAACATTGCTAAGATGCCCTACTCCCATTCGCATTGGACGTGAACGTGGACGTGAATTGGGAATAGGAATGGGAAATGGTTGCTTTGGTAAGTTTGAAGGTGGGGGTGCATGGTTACTTGTTAGAGCATTTACAAATGTTTCACGTCGTTGTCGTTGTTGTCTGTGAATTCTGCTACGTTGGATCCATCATCCATGCTAACATGGGAGGAAAAGAAATAGGGGGATAGAAAAGAGTGGTTGTTTAGAAAGAGTTCACTATTGTCATAAAGTGGTGTTCCCATGCTCTCCTTTGCTCCATGCTCTCCTTTGCTCTGGTGCCTTCTTTTTTCACCTCTACGACTTGCTTTGTGTCTCTACGTTAAATCCATCTAATGTAATGATCTCCTTCACATATCAAGCATACTGCTAGGAAGGACAAGGGACGGTGCTAAGTGCAGCCGACTAGGCGAGAGCAGATGAGAAGTGGCAACACCAACGGTCAAGTCTAGTCAGCGGGTGTAGCCAGGCATGACAACGGTGACAATGTGTCTGGTTGAGCTAAATCTTGCAAATGGCTACAGCATGGAAGATTGAGTGAGTTTGGCGATCTGTGGTGGTGCGACCAGCTAGATGATGGTCATGGGTTTTCTTGATATGAAGATTCCTTATGTACCTCCTTTTGCCTTGTCGTCTTGGCTGGTCAGACTGGGTGGGAGCTGACATGGTGATTGTGATCCCTTAATCAACAATAGTTAGGCTCAAAATTAAATTTGTTGGGATGCTCTTGATTGCTTGAAGTATGTGGATTTAAGTCTGAATTGGATTAGTTAATTAGCCTTATTGGATTGCTTGTAAGGGGTGGTGGTCAATTGGGATAGAGTGAGAGCTTGCAAAGTGGCGACCATATTTATTTGTTGAGTGTGCAAACCAAAGCCATATGCTAATGCTACTGAAGTTAGGGTCACTCCAGCTGGTCTACAGGAATAAAATTCATATTTGATCGCCAGGTTCGACGCAATGCATAAATATAGAGACTACACTAAAGACTACTTATAGTATATGTTGTTTGTACACTTGTCTATTATATAACATGGCATACTCTTATAGATCTCGTTTCAACAATTGTACATGTCCTTATTGTCGCATCGCTGCGTACCATTGGACAAGATAATAATTTGGTTCAACTTCATACCATTATTTTTACCTGGTGGAAGGCTAGAATCGCATGACTATTTAACCTAACAAAATAGAGAAAAATATAAAAAATATTCATACGTATCAGACAATGTCTTTCTTTATAGCCACACAGCTGCTTATATACCACATGTCTTATGTATTTATTTATTTATGTCTTAATTTTTAAATATTTCTGAGATCGTTAGACTGATTTTCGGACTTGTCAGTAAAAAAAATAAAGTGTTCGTATCATCTACAATAAATAAATAAACAATAGAAATAGAAATCCACCTAAGCTACAAATCAAGAAAAAAGAGCGCACTAAAAATCATAATAAAAAAATACAAATCAAGAATAAAAAAAAAACTATATTCGTGCAAATGCGCTAGACACCGTACTCATTTTAACAACAAAATACAAATAAGTAAGTTCATAAATATTGTACACTTGCACGTTGCAGCGAGCAACACCGATAAGAAAAACGTAGCGAGCCGCCCGTGTCAGCGACCCTTAAAAACGGGCGCCTTTCTCCCGCAAAAGGTGGCGATAAACACAAGCAGAGCAGTGCTACCTTCCCTGTGCCGCCGCCGCTGTGTAACCGTAAGCGCAAGAGCCAAACGACCGAGGCGGAGCGGAGGCCAAAGCAAAACCCCCAAAGCGCAGCGAATATCTCCTCCCTAGAACCACCTTCCTCCTCTCTCCTCTCTCTCTCCATTTCATACGCTCTCTCCTCTCCTCCTTCCCAGTTCGAGCCATCACGCCTCCCTCGTGCGCCTCCCCATCCCCGTAGGAGCACGGCACCGCCCGCGCCACCGCCGGCCATCGCCGCTGCGAGGTAAGCCGGGGACTGGAGGGACCTGTCGCGCGCACATCCTCCCGCCTCCTCGTTCGATCCCCTACCGCTCTCCGCTCACGCCCCTCCTGTTCGTTCCCCGCAGGAGCACCACGCCGTCGGCGGCGCGCCCACTCCCCGATCGCCGGTGAGCGCCGCCATTGCCAGCCGAGAGCCCCAGGGCAGGTAACCAGGCTCGATCGGTCCTCCCCCTCCTGCTCCGCCCCTTTTCTTCTCCCGGAATCTGCTTTGGCTTTTGCCCAAAAGCCGCGTTCCGTTCCATCTTCCATGCCGCCGCGCCATGGCCGTCGCGCCAGTCACGGCCGCCGCGCCATGGCGACGGCTTGAGATGGCGAGTGGAGGGGCGGCGGCGGCTTGAGACGGCGAGTGGAGGGGACGCGCCAGCATGGGGCGGGGGCAGCGAGGGGAAGGGGCAGCAGCGGCGGTGAGGGGAGGGGAGTTTGGTGGTGAGGGGAGGGGAGCTCAACGGTGGGGAAGAAATTGAATGGGGAATTTGACGGAGGAGGAAGAAGGCAGAGTAGAGATTATTTTATATTATGTGTGGGTCCCACAGTTTTTGGAGATGGTGTTTATAGCCAAGCTGTTGGATGAAGAAATGGTCTCTTAATCTGACTAGGATGTGCCACCTAGATCTTACAGCCAACAAGTTGGCTCTACTATTGGAGATGCTCTTAAGATGCCCTGCTCCCATTCCCATTGGACGTGAACGTGGACGTGAATTGGGAATGGGAATGGGAAATGGTTGCTTTGGTAAGTTTGAAGATGGGGGTGGTTACTTGTTAGAGCATTTACAAATGTTTCACATCGTTGTCTGTGAATTCTGCTACGTTGGATCCATGCTAACATGGAAGGAAGGCAGAGGATGAACAGTGGTTGTGCATTTTACCTCTAAATAGTGTCAAAACAGTGACGATGAAAAATGTCAGTGAGCAATATTTTCGCTATAGTAATCATAAACAGTGCTAGCGAGCTACAATGATCGTGCGTTTTTGCCTACTCGCTACAGTACCCCTCTGCCTTTTGTACTCCAACGGCAAATGATTTGGATACTAGAAAAGAGTGGTTGTTTAGAAAGAGTTCACTATTGTCATAAAGTGGTGTTCCCATGCTCTCCTTTGCTCCATGCTCTCCTTTGCTCTGGTGCCTTCTTTTTTCACCTCTACGACTTGCTTTGTGTCTCTACGTTAAATCCATCTAATGTAATGATCTCCTTCACATATCAATCATACTGCTAGGAAGGACAAAGGGGCGGTGCTAAGTGCAGCCGACTAGGCGAGAGCGGATGAGAAGTGACGCCCCTCAATCAACAGCCGTTAGGCTCAAAATTAAATTTGTTGGATTGTTCTTGATTGCTCGAGGCATGTGGATTTAGGTCTGAATTGGTTTAATTATTATAAATAAGCCTTATTGGGTTGCTTGTAAGCGCTGGTGGTCAATTTGGGTAGGGTGAGAGCTTGCAAGTGGCGATCATATTTATTTGTTGAGCGTGCGAATTAAAGCCACATGCTAATGCTACTGAAGTTAATGTCACTCCACCTATTCTACAAAAAAAAAATTCATATTTGATCGCCAGGCCTATTCATCTTAACAACAAAATACAAATAAGTAGTAAGTTCATAAATATTGTACACTTGCACGGTGCAGCGAGCAACACCGATAAAAAAACGTAGCGAGCCGCCCGTGTCAGCGACCCTTAAAAACGGACGCCTTTCTCCCGCAAAAGGTGGCGATAAACCCCCAAAACGCAGCGAATATCTCCTCCCTAAAACCACCTTCCTCCTCCTCCCTCCTCCCTCCTCTCTCTCCAGTTCATACGCTCTCTCCTCTCCTTCTCCTTCTCCTTCTCTTTCTCCCCTCGCAGTTCGAGCCATCACGCCTCCCTCGTGTGCCTCCCCATCCCCGTAGGAGCACGGCACCGCCCGCGCCACCGCCGGCCATCGCCGCTGCGAGGTAAGCCGGGGACTGGAGGGACCTGTCGCGCGCACATCCTCCCGCCTCCTCGTTCGATCCCCTACCGCTCTCCGCTCACGCCCCTCCCGTTCGTTCCCCGCAGGAGCACCACGCCGTCGGCGGCGCGCCCACTCCCCGATCGCCGGTGAGCGCCGCCATTGCCAGCCGAGAGCCCCAGGGCAGGTAACCAGGCTCGATCGGTCCTCCCCCTCCTGCTCCGCCCCTTTTCTTCTCCCGGAATCTGCTTTGGCTTTTGCCCAAAAGCCGCGTTCCGTTCCATCTTCCATGCCGTTTGCTCCGCTGATCCGTTCGCCGCCGCGGCCTCGGGAGGGAAAAAAGTGCTTCCTTTTGCTCCGCGAATTTCCGCCTCCCCAATCCCCATGGCTGGCTTCAGTTCGTTCGTGCTGTCTCGGGCTGCGTGCTCAAGCCTGCGAGTAAAATGACCGGGCTTGTGAGCAGTAGTTTAATTCTTCCCTTAAATGCTGCTGCTGCCATTTAATAGTACTGGTAATTGTAGTACTTGGTTGGTCAGCCTCCACCCGGCCCCATAAACAAATCACGCCCCAAATGATGGTCCAAATCCCAGGGAGTGGAACATCCCCAGCTTCTTTCGGATCTTTCTCCATCCTAGTCCAGCTCACTCACTCACTCTAACCCCTACCTAGAAATGTGTTCTTTAATCTCTCTTAGTTTAATCATTAATCACCGTGATTAGCCGTGATCCGGAAGGGATGTAGGCGGTTATTCTTTTGGAGAATGGAAATGTTTTCTTTCCTCTACATTATCCTCTACATCACGTATATGGCCCTTGCGACCACTTAAAACTATAGTCAAAATCTGCCTTACGTAAAAAAGGACGTGATAAACAACTTTTATCGGTAATACGAGTATTAAATCATCACCCATGCTTCTTGAGGAAAGACATGGCCACCAAAGACAAGCTTTGAGTATCTAGTTAGACCAACTAAAGACATGGTGGAAAAGATGCATCATGCATGTGGCTCATCTGCACCTGGCTCCTCAAATAACTAGCATTCGCGGCATTAGCCATTCTGAACTGGTCCAAATTTTGTCCCTGGCTCAGAGGTGAGTTTAGAGAAGAGCTTGGGCACAGACTTGATGGCTTGTCTTCATTAAAAATATGCAGCGGTGTAGGCACTAGTCTATGCTCAGCTTGCGTATGTGCTACCACTTGCTGAGGCTTGTGGGTGAACAGGTACAGTGAAGATGTGTGTGGGAGTGGCCTTTCTTGTGCCCTGGGGAGTGTGTCGTGTGTGGCTTCCTTCATGTGCAGGAGGTGGTCTGTCTTTATGATGCTTGGTTGGTATTGTTTCATCTGATTTGATGTAAAGCGCAAAGCTGTACCTAGCATGTAGTGGTACTGTGGTAGTGGCCTTATCTTTTCTTCTGGATCTTCTGGAGTAGTAAAACAATCGAGTGCTTGTGATGGCCGGGTGTTTCATGGGCTTTTTGTGCATGCCTTTCCTGGTTCTTTGGCTTTAGGGTGGTGTTTCCGTAACTTCTGCTGCTGTTTTCCTTTGATCTCTTCTGTTTGCACTTCCTGGATTTGCTATGATTGTGTTGCTACTTTTGGAGGCTATCCTCGGGGGATCCATAGTTGTGGATACCAAACACAGGGCCACCTGCATTGTCTTGAGTCTATTGACTTGATGCTGGGCGTGCCAAATGAGAAAATGTTTTAACTCGCGGTTTTCCAGCTAGTTGTGCTGTGACATTGATCGAACTAGGATTGGCTTGCTATTTTGACATTCTTGTATCTTGAGCTGATAATTACATGTAGCTGAGTGTGCTGTCTTTTCTTTCTATATTCAGGATCATGTTGTTTTTCTGATAGAGCATACTGAAGTGCTCTATAAGTTTTGTCTGCTGCATTACTGATGTAACTCGCAAGGAGCGGAGTCAGAGATAGAGAGTCACGGCCCAGAAGGTATTCACTTCAGATTCCAACTTTTAATTCTGATTTGATCATTTCCAATCAACCGTCATTAAACTTTGCAAAGTTCACTATAATGATGTGACATTAACTTTTTTCCAGGATATGTACTGAGTATGCAAAGCTTGGAGGGCAACTATATCCTACTTGGCGGCAGAATAAGGCTATAATTTCTAAGGTATTAACTGAAATATTGATGTTCCTAGCTTTCTTTTTATGCTTAACGCATCTGTAATCTTCAATTTTCAATGTATTTTGAGTGATACCTCAATTTAGTAGACACTTGTATATTTTTTTAGCCATTACATGCTGAAAATATGAATTAGACAAGCAGGGAGATAAATAGAATATCCTCCAAATAGGGTGTGGTTGACGGTCATTTCTAGTTTTCTGCTTCAATAAGTTTTGAACATCTACATTAGCCAAAACATCAAATCTATTTTTTAGATAATGGAAAATGTTGCCACCTCTACATCAAGGATGATGCTTGTGCAGACACTATTAAGGCGTGCCAAGCTATAGAAGTGGTGCCTATGAGTTTCTTCAACAATAGTTATAGTAGGAGGATTGATAATAGACTATGTGCTGTTTGACATTGTTTATTTCCTCGAACTATGTTTAGTGGTTATTTCTGAATTTCTGTAAGACTATTCGGGTTGTGTACATCTTTGGGTCCACAGGCCGGAAGGAATTCCATTATCTAAAAAAACACATCCCAAACCTCAAATCTGTTGTAGGCCATAAGTTAGCTAGCCTGGTCTAAAATAAATAAAACGATCATCACTTTAATTGACTTTTCCCATAATCTATGAAATGTGATAGCTTCTTGTCTGTTCTGCATTGCACATTGATGCATCAGCCTGGAGTCATCACAATAAACATGATGAAATTTTGCCTTGCTGTAATGATATCCGGCTCTTTTACAGCTACTGACATGGCTAAAATCTCTTCATGCAGATTAAACCTTATACAGTTCTTCAAAAAATGGCAACAAGATTTAGAAGTTTCTGCCATTTCATCCTACTTATGTGCCTCAGCAGCAGCTCGGTTTCTGCAGAATCAAGTGATATAGATACTTTGTTCACTCTGAGGGACACAGTCACCAAAGGAAAAGGCTTCCTTCGCAACTGGTTTGATTCAGAAACACCCCCGTGCAATTGGTCGGGCATAACATGTGCGGGGCATACTGTGGTGGTCATTGACTTGTCCTCTGTGCCACTGTATGCACCGTTTCCGTCATGCATTGGTGCATTTCGGTCACTTATCCGGCTCAACTTCAGTGGATGTGGGTTTAGTGGTGAGCTTCCAGAAACCATGGCAGAGGTGCAGGGACTCGAATACCTGGATTTGTCCAATAATCAGCTTACTGGGCCCTTGCCTATCTCTTTATACAATCTGAAGATGCTGAGAGAGATTGTTCTTGACAACAACTTATTGTCTGGACAGTTGAGCCCTGCGATTGTTCAGCTGCAGCACCTCTCTAAGCTATCTATACCCATGAATTACATCTCTGGAGGCCTTCCTCAAGAGCTGGGTGGTCTGCAGAACCTAGAGTTCCTGGATCTTCATGCAAATACGTTGAATGGGTCGATACCAGCAGCTTTTTATAATCTGTCTCGGCTCTTGCACCTTGATCTAAGTCGGAATAATTTTACTGGATCAATATTCCCAGGAATAAGCTCATTGGTGAACATGTTGACTCTTGACCTGTCATCAAACAATTTTGTGGGACCGATTCCTAGGGAGATTGGGCAACTAAAAAATCTGGAATTGCTAATTTTGGGTCAAAATGATTTCACAGGAAGCATTCCGGAAGAGATTGGTAACCTCAAGTGGCTGGAAGCACTAGAACTCCCTGACTGCAAGTTCACAGGCACCATTCCTGGGTCAATTGGTGGTCTTGTAAGCCTGAAGGAACTTGACATTTCAGAGAACAACTTCAATGCTGAGCTTCCAACATCGATTGGTGAACTTGTCAATCTGACACAGCTGATTGCAAAGAGTGCAGGTCTCAGTGGCAGCATA
This sequence comes from Raddia distichophylla, assembly GCA_005191435.1. NCBI lineage: Eukaryota > Viridiplantae > Streptophyta > Magnoliopsida > Poales > Poaceae > Raddia > Raddia distichophylla. Next base: position 973,151 of record SPJY01023417.1, read on the forward strand.
CCAAAAGAACTTGGTAGCTGCAAAAAACTCACTCTCATAAATCTGTCCTTCAATGCCTTCACTGGCTCCCTTCCTGAAGAACTTGCAGATTTAGAAGCTGTTGTCACATTTACCGTGGAAGGGAACAAACTATCGGGCCATATTCCAGATTGGATTCGGAACTGGGTGAATGCAAGGTCCATAACTCTTGCTCAGAACTTGTTCAATGGACCTTTGCCAGTGCTGCCTTTGCAGCATCTGGTTAGTTTCTCTGCACATACCAACCTTCTCTCAGGTTCTATCCCTGCTGAGATATGTCAAGCCAATTCCCTACATTCACTCATGCTGCATGATAACAATCTGAATGGGAGGATCGAGAAAACTTTTAAAGGATGCACGAACCTCACTGAGCTGAACTTGTTAAATAACCATCTTCATGGTGAGGTACCTGAATACCTGGCAGAGCTGCCTCTAGTTACTCTGGATCTATCTCAAAACAATTTTACGGGAATGCTGCCTGACAAGCTATGGGAGTCGTCAACTGTTTTGGAGATCAATCTCAGCAATAATCAGATCACAGGCCCAATACCTCATAGCATCGGTAGACTATCAAGCCTGCAGAGATTACAGATAGATAATAACTATTTGGAAGCACCTATCCCACAGTCTGTCGGTGCTCTAAGGAATCTGACTAATCTGTCTCTACATGGCAATAGGTTATCTGGTAACATTCCACTAGAGCTTTTCAACTGCAGAAGCCTTGTCATGTTGGACCTCAGCTCTAATAACCTGACTGGACACATCCCGAGGGTTATATCTCACTTGACAATGCTCAACAGCTTGATTTTGTCATATAATCAGTTGTCTGGCACTATCCCAGATGAGATCTGTGTGGGATTTGAGAACGAGGCTCATCCCGACTCAGAGTTTGTTCAGCACCATGGACTTCTTGATCTGTCATACAATCTATTGACTGGTCAGATCCCAACAGCGATAAAGAAGTGTTCTATGGCGATGGTGCTAAATCTTCAAGGCAATTTACTGAATGGCAGCATTCCTGCAGAGCTTGGTGAGCTGACAAATCTTACAGCCATCAATTTGTCTTATAATGCATTAGTTGGACCGATGATTCCTTGGTCTGAACCATCGGTACAATTGCAAGGCCTTATTCTCTCAAATAACAATCTAGAGGGCTCTATTCCTGTTGAGATAGGCCGCATTCTTCCCAAAATTGCAATGCTAGATGTGTCCAGTAATGCACTCACTGGAACTCTGCCTCAGTCTTTGCTCTGCAACAAATATGTAAACCATTTGGATGTTAGTAACAACAATCTCTCTGGACAAATTCCATTCTCTTGTCCCATGGACAGAGAATCCTCGAGCTCATTGCTATTCTTCAACGCAAGCAATAACAGATTTTCAGGGAGCCTTGATGAGTCTATCTCGAACTTCACGCAACTGTCTTCACTTGACATCCACAACAATAACATCACTGGAAGCTTGCCTTCAGCACTTTCTGATCTCATATATTTGAATTATCTTGACCTCTCAAGCAACAATGTCTATGGTGCCATCCCATGTGGTATCTGCAATATATTTGGTCTCACGTTTGCCAACCTGTCTGGTAACCACATTGGCATGTACAACTTAGCAGACTGTGCTGCAGGAGGCGCTTGTTCCACCAACAGTACTGATCGTAAAGCAAAACATCCATCTCACAAAGCTGTACGGGCAGCAACCATATGTGGCATTACCCTTACTATCATCATTGTGTTAGTTCTTCTGGTTGTTTATCTGAGATGGAGGCTGTTGAGAAGCAGGTCACTGGCTCTTGTACCTGCCTGTAAGGCCAAGGCTACTGTCGAGCCCAACTCAAGCGACGAACTCCTAGGAAAGAAGTCACGTGAACCTCTGAGTATCAATCTTGCAACATTTGAGCACGCATTGCTGAGAGTCACCGCTGATGATATTCTGAGAGCTACTGAGAATTTCAGTAAGGTTCACATCATAGGTGATGGTGGCTTTGGCACTGTTTATAGAGCAGCACTCCCTGAAGGCCAGAGAGTCGCAATTAAAAGGCTTCATGGTGGCCATCAGTTCCAAGGGGACCGTGAATTTCTGGCCGAGATGGAGACCATTGGAAAGGTGAAGCACCAAAACCTTGTCCCCCTACTTGGTTATTGTGTTTGTGGTGATGAGCGGTTCCTGATCTATGAGTTCATGGAGAATGGGAGCCTTGAAATGTGGTTGAGGAACCGCGCTGATGCAGTTGAAGAACTTGGATGGCCCGACCGTCTCAAGATCTGCCTTGGTTCTGCCCGTGGGCTCGCGTTTCTACATCATGGCTTTGTGCCCCATATCATCCACCGCGATATGAAGTCAAGCAACATTTTATTGGATGAGAACTTCGAGCCAAGGGTCTCTGACTTTGGCCTTGCAAGGATAATCAGTGCATGTGAGACTCATGTCAGCACTGACATTGCCGGTACGTTTGGATATATCCCTCCAGAGTATGGTCTCACAATGAAATCCACCGTGAAAGGCGACGTCTACAGCTTTGGTGTCGTCATGCTAGAGCTGCTCACCGGACGGCCACCTACAGGGCAAGAGGAGGTAGAAGGGGGTGGAAACCTTGTTGGCTGGGTGCGGTGGATGATTGCTCGCGGTAAGGAGGTTGATCTATTTGACCCTTGCCTGCCAGTTTCAGGCGTGTGGCGGGAGCAGATGGTTCGTGTGCTCACCATTGCTCGGGATTGCACTGCCGACGAGCCATGGAAGAGGCCAAGCATGTTGGAGGTGGTGAAAGGCCTCAAGACGACCCAGATGATGGAATGTAAACCGCTGGTGGTGACAATCTCAAGGGACATGTAATGCTGGATTGGCACCATGATCTTGGCATACAACAGCTCAATTGGAAGATCAGCATCAGCTATGGTTGTTCTTGTCTTCTTGAAATTAACGCAGGCTAATGGTAGGTAACTGTAGGTAGAGCTAGAGAGTAAGCTTTCGGGTGACTGCAATAAGAGAATGTTGTAACCTTCTTATCTAGATCCATGCACTTTCTCCTCTGGTAGTTAGTATGGAAGTATGGGTGTCTTACAAGTTGAGAAGATGCTTTGGCTAAACCATTTCACCCCTGCCTTTGAGTACTTCATTGGATTAATTTAGCTATTCTGGACTTTCAGTGCTCTCTGGTATCCATTGGCGCTGCTGCTTTCGACTGAAAAAATGTTTTTGTGCTGAAGTGCATCGTAGAATTGCCAGTACCAGTTCATGGTATTCATGCAGTTCTTTCGAGCCACAGGTATTCACGCAGACATACTATACTGAGAGCAATAGTATATACTGGCAGGCCAACGGAGTCTTCGGAGAATGGTCGGAACTCAGGTATATGTACCAACTAGTTGAGAATTCAGTCCCCAAATCCCACGTCCACGCTGCTGGCCCCTTCCCCCTGGCTCTCTCTCTCTCTCTCTCTTCGACGACCTAGCCGGAGGAGAGAGGAGGGACCCATATCCCGACGTCCCCCTCCCTTCCCTTCCAACACCCTCCCTCCCTACTTCCCCCTACGGCGGCAGGTGTGGTCCGCTGCCTTCACCGACGAGTTGTTGGTAGTGTCCTAGACACGGAGAGAGACTTGGCCGTTGGTTCTAGTGATGGTGGTGACAAGCCATCGGTCGGCTCGAGTAAGGAGGGGAATAGATCTAGATCTAATATTTTAGATGTTTTTGTTGGGTTCGCTGCAGGTCTCGATTCGATTTTTTTGTGCTCGGTAGGGTTTCTACGGTCGGTACGTAGCGGTCCCATCGATGATGGTAGGAGATGTTGGAGTTTTGGCTTTCTCATTGTTGGCTTCGATTGAAGTTAGGGCCGGTGGATACTAGTGCGGGGGTGGGAAAGAGTCATCTTTCTTGCCTTGCCGCGGTGTGTAGTCGAAGTGGTCATCTTCCTTTCCCTCGAGGGCGGGGTTGTTCATCAACCCATTCTTCGCCAAGGTGATCGGTTCCAAGCTCCAAGGTCTTTTACTACCTCGGACGTGCCGGTGTACCGGGTTCTTCAACTGGTTTTCAAGGCGTTTTGGCCAGCTCATTGTTTCTAACCAAAGTATAAAGGTGAGAAGAGATCACTAAGCTGGGGCATATGATAGGCCAAAAAGGTCACCAAGATGCCAGTTAAGTCAACCCACGACACCTGCACATGATTCCCCCTGGACGGAAGCATGGTACGCACATTCAGCAGCTTGCTTCCATGTGCACACTGAAGCGCAAAATTTGCAAAGCGGGCATCAGCATCGATCGATGGGAAGGGTGGCCAAGCGGTAAGAAACTAACAAATGCCCGTGCCAAAGCGAGCCGGCGCAACCGCCCCAGCGAGAGACAAAACCGTGCCTGCTGCAACGCGCCAACTAGAGATGCATGCATGCGCGTCACGGGCACGAACAAGCAGTTCTCTCATCGTATGCTCGTTATTTTCAATGCTACAAAATAGGCAACATATCTCGTGTACACAAGGGTTTCAATGTAAACCCCCGTGTATACCAACTAGTAAAAGTCACGAAAATTTTTGAAAAAATTTACGAATGTTCTAATGAACTTGTTCTACCTATGTATAAAGTTTGAAGATCAAATTTATTCTATAGTAAGTTGATCTTCAAACTTTATATATAGGTAAAGCAACAAATGAAGAACATCTACAATTTTTTTCAGAATTTTTCGTAACTTTTATTAGTTGGTGTACATGGGTTTACACGAAAACCCCTGTGTACACGTGATATGTTGCCTACAAAATATGCTGAAAGTAAAGTAGTTTCTTAAAAATCTCTGCATCAGTTTCAGCAGATGTGTTGCATAATGTAGGCATCCTTTCACTGCTTCCTGCACATAAAGCAAGAAAGGGAGAAAAAAATCACCATACATGTTAGTCCGTGACCGTGTAGTAGTATGACCTTCAACCCATTTTGGTTTCATTTCTTTATTCCTTAACGTAAAAATACACGTGACAGTGTGACACCTTGGTTAAACCATCTTTGATCAAAATAATCCTTTAACTTTAAGTTAAAAAATTAGTATATAAGCCGTAAATAACATATCCCACTAATGCACCATAGTTGAGTTCAGTTAGTTTGATTTTCTAGAGCTTTGAGACGTGCCTTAATTAATATTTTAAAAATAATAATAAATCAAAGCGTTTATATTTTACAAACGGTGTTGACCACATAAATACACAAGCTTTTACTGTAGATAGTGGCTACGCTACATGGATGCCAATATATTTGAGTTGTTTATTCTTGTTGTCACATTCCTTTTAATGCAAGGCACTTTTTTTTTGACTGAAGCATTACGTGATTAGAAGTTTTCGTGGCTACCATGCATAAACCAGAATACACTTTTATATTAAAAACAAAATTGAGTGTATAAGCCGTAAATAACATATCCTACTAATGCACCAGCACGGCATGCGCACGTCCCATGATCCCATCGATGAGCCTGCCCTATGCACGGCGACGGCCTCTATGATGACACGACTATACATGTACATGATTATGACGTGACGATGAGCTCATGATGCAAATTATGGCATGCTTCCGTGCCCTGGCCGTCACGGATCTCAAGACACTTGCGTCATTAGCCGGCTTAATTGTCCCATCATTAGCAGCAGCCGAGACAAATTGGACAAGGATTAGTCACTGACAGCGTCCGAGGTGGCGCACGCCGCGTCGCATGATGGCATCAACAAGCCCGGCCCATTGGGCCCGGGCCAGGACCACTTGTCAACGGTACCTCTGCGAAAATTCAGGGGTGCGGCGGTACCTGGGCCCAGAAATCCAGGAAGTGGGCCCGCTTGCCAGCGGCTGCTTCGGTGGCGGATCTGGGCCGGGCCTACGGCGTTGGGGGCCGGGGGCCCAAGCTATTCCGGCCCGGGAGGCGGAAGGATGATGACGAGATAGCCGTCCAGATCACGTGGAAGTGTGGAACCGATGCGAACGTTGGCGCGTTCCGACTCCCGTGGGTGCAGTGCGCATGGACGCATCGCGTGATGCATGTTGAGTTCATGAATTTTCGGCTGGAGAGTTGATGGCTAGTACCAGGGCTGGACCTGGTTCTTTTTGGTTTATATTAAACTAAATAAAAAATTATTATTTTAACAGATTGAATGATGCAGTATTTTGTGGTCTTTTTTACGATGTTTTAAGTAGTTTTTTTAGAATGTTTCTAAAATATTATTTTATAATTTTTTTAACTCTTCAAAACCTCTCTTAAGGTTACAGTTTTTTTAGATTAAAATCTTCCGAAACTTTGAGCTAAAAAGGTCTTGATTGTTGCTCTCCATATCTCACAGCATGTGTTGTCAGTAGAGTTTATAAGAGGAAAACTAGAGAAGGGATACGTTTTGCTCACTTACCAAAGGGATAGGAAACAACAATGGCACGCTTCTTCTTCCTCACGTGTGTCGCGTACGCTTACTCATGTATGACAAGTCCTTGTCGACACCGCCTCCTTTTGGTTAGGGTCTGGGTTAGAGTGGGTTCACCATACACTTGGGTTTAAAAGGGAGGCGGTGAACAAGAGCTGGGAAGATATTGCGTGTACGAGGGTAGTACAATTTGGATCTAACTTTTTGTTCGGAGTACATATAGGGCGTGTTTGGTTCGCCGCCCGCGCTCGCCAACGCAGGTGAGGGCGCGCCGTGGGATTTGGCGTCCGTTCGGGGCAATCAGGAACACGGTTGAATGGTGCACAGTCTGCAATGGCACGCAGTTCAACGCAGCAGCAAGCGGGAATCCGATGTAGTTAGCACGGTTTTCTCCACGTCGTATGGCGAAAGCCAGCGGGCACGGCTTAAGCCATTCCAGACGGCGGAAGCATAATTCATTTAACTTGTTAATCTAGAGAACCGAATATTAAATAATAAAAATTCAGATTACCACATACAAGCAATGGCACGCGTGATGCATAAGACAATCTACCGTAGTAGTGCATCATATCTAAACCTACATGCCTTAGGAGATTTAAAAACATAGTTGTCATAAACGATAACCATACTACTGGGTGCAGCGGGGGTATTTCCCCTTCGCAAACGCGCTAGGTCCTGCATCCCTGGCTCTAGCAGCCCGCTCGCGCTTTCTGGCACGGTCTGCCTCACGCTCATTGAACTGGCGCTGTCGGTCAGCCTCGCGCTGTGCCTGAAACTCTTCTCTCGCATGCTTGTTTCTTTCTTCCCCGAGGGCGTCTTGCCACCGTTCCTCGGCCCTGGCCCTGCGCTCCACACCTTCCCAGTGCATCTGCCGCTCCATATCGGGAGTCTGCTCCGCGTCCAAGTATTGGATAAACTCACATAATGGAGGCTAAAAAGATCGATGTTAGCATCTGCGTGTATATGTTCGTTAGGGAAGAAATAAGTAAGAAGTGACTTACAGGGTACTTTGCCCTCCTCTCCATGTCGGCTGTTCGATCGTACGCATAGTTCGCGCACTTCCAATATCTTCTCCCGTACGTATAGGAAAAGTCTTGGGATTTCCTCAAAACACAAAGACTGCCGCATAGACACATGGGCCGCTGAACACCTTCTGGGACAGATTCGTGGAGAGACTCCCTTGGTGGCGATGGGAACTCCATATGACTGTCTTGATGCTGAGAGGTTTGCGAAGTGAAGTGGTTCGAATGCTCTTGTTGGTGGTGCTGTTTGTAGTGAGA
>SPJY01023417.1:985027-1027075 GCA_005191435.1 Raddia distichophylla
CCCCAACACTTTGATGACAGCAATGCATGGGTGGAAGCATCGTGCAGCAAAGCGAGAACATACGTCGACACATGCATGGGTGTACATGTAGCTGCAGCGAAATGCAGCCCACCTATCTCCCCCTCTCTCTCTGCATCAATGGCTTGTGGTCTTCCTGGACCAATGCCCAACTGCTTCTCTCTGTCACTGTGTCCACTTCTCTCTCTTCCCGTACCATGTGCATGGTAGGTTAGGACTTAGGACTATACAGGTATAACTGAATTTGCGTAGGAGATACGGAGTGTTATTGAGAGACACACACACACACTCGCTCATCAATCTCACTATTCTGTGCATGGTGTGCATGTACGTACGCACGTGGTACTGCAGCCGTGTACCGTATTGGTGTTTCGGCTCACGCTCTGCCAGTAGCCAGTGAGTGCCAGCGAGGCGTGCCCGAACCGTACGCCTGCCAATTGGCGGTTGCGCCTGCGCGCGTACGTACTGCGTCCCCGCCGTGGCCCGTGTTATTAACCACGCTCAAGTGCTCAACTGCTGCGGCTGCACCCTCAAATGGACAAATCCTTACCAAAATGTTTTATGCGCTAAGAGCATTTGTATGAAAAACTATAAAATAAATACGTAGCTAGGGATAAAATGTCTGTCGATGGTAATTTTTTTTTCTCTAAAATGTAGTGTAAAAGTATGAACAAATTTTAGAGAGATAGATAAATCGTGCCGTGAATAGTTTTATACAATGCGTATTCCAAACTTCGGGGTTGCAGATGCTCTAACCTGGTTCAGTTTAGCCCCTACGGATCACGACGTTTTGCCAATTCTCAGTAGCCAGATGCTTCGGAATATCTAAGCTTCTCGCAGCTATCGGGTTAGCATTTCTTTCTCTCTCTCTGCATTCAATCTTAGCAGTACAAAACAGGACCGTTCGGTTGATCGGGCTGTATTTCTCTCTCTCGTCAACGTACAACGAGATATGTTTCAAGCAAGTTACTCTCCCAATTAGCGTTGCTAAGAGAGATATGTTAAAGGACGCTTGACAAGAACCACTGAAAGGGAAGGCTGGATTTGTCTGTGGACCATATAAAGATTATCGAATATCTCTACAGTGTGTCTAGCATAGCGGATATGTAGGGATGATGGGTTTTTAGGCCCAACACAATAAGGCCGTGAGCATATTATTCAGCCTGAATTGCTATGGGATCGCTTGCAAATCACACAATACTGGGCCCAAATCTAAAGACACGGATGTATTAGACATACAAGGCCCGCAAAGGCTACCCACTGATGGAAATCATGTGACGAGAAGTCGAACCAACTAAGAAAGGGTTACAACCGCGTATATATGCTTGTTGCCACCGCCGTAAACTGAAGAAATCAGATTAATTGCATGAGATTAACTTAAAAGATCAGATGGGAACCAAAGCTGCGCTGGGTTTACATGATTCATATACAGGCATACCATTTTTATTCCGACAATTGGCTGCTTAAACAATCGATCACATCTCAAAACGCACTAAAAATTAACACCATGTTCAGATGGAAATTGTTAGAAACTTGTTCAGATGGAGAAGTGCAGAAAGTATCCGTATCTTACATAAGTCGTGCCGTGCCCGCCTTCCGCGCGTGGCCGAGGTCATTCAAAAAACCCGGACCGTCCACTCCTACCCGAAAGGTCACGTGGCACAAAATCCAGCGGTCCATCCAGTTTTCCTTTTTCCGTATTTTCTTAGGCCACAAAAATCCAAAAAAAAGTTTGTAAAAACTAAAACACATCCGATATTTTTTAAGTCCAAGTTCACAAATAGATTATTTTCCTATTTGTGGCATATTATTTTTCTTTTCCATTTTTGTTTTATCTATGCTCAATAAAAAATTGATAATAGAAAGTTTACAAAAATAAAACCATTGTCGCACCAAAACAATCCATAAAAAAGTTCTAGAACTTTGATTTTGCTAAGACTTATTATTAATAGGCAAATTATAAAAGGGTGTCTACTGAAAAGATGTCTCTTTGTGTCACCCATTTGTTTTCTATATAAAGGAGATTTGCACATTATAATTACAAATGATGATCAATAAACAATTCACTTCCTCTCAGATCTCTCTACTCTCTCATTGTGCTAATAGTGTCTTAACACGTTACCAGCACTGTCTCTATCATGTGAGAACAGATAGTGACTTCTAATCACAGCGAATACCCCTAATCGCGATTAAGGAAGGCGAAGGGCAAGAATAAACCATTCGCGTTCTCTCTCTCCTTCATCAACCACATACACAGAGAAGGCCGAAGTGAATGGAAAATTGGTCGTCGATCTTAGCTTTGCATCCAAGGCGGAAGGTAAAATCAGTTCATACTAGAAAATTATGGGAACCATGTTTTTATGGTTATTTTTCATTCTTATAAATTTTTGGGATTATTGATAGATTTTATATTTTCCATCAAATCTGATGATATCGGAAATATCCCAAAAATTGTAGGAAAAAATCCGACAAATTGATATTATCCTTGGAGGGGATAATTTTGAGTGTGCCATATTACACTCATTTCATGTATCTAGAATGCACTGACAGGTTGTATACCTGTAGTACGTTACATGTAAATATGATATCATTTTAACGGCACATTTGGCAAATAGTTTCAAATATCTTATTGTTATTATCTCTTTATCATACGATTGTCAATTATTTGATTTTGATTGGTGACTACCTTTTCGTGCGAAACCCATTAACAATGCCAGTGATAGAAGATCACCAGCAGCCATGTCAAAGTCTGCACCCATCATTGTGATCACCTTAATCATGATTTTGGCATTGATGTCACTCGCCTATTTATTGGTGGATATCATAATTAACAAAGTGTTACTTGGCATAGTGGGTATTAAGCCATTTTAATTGACAATAGTTTCATGGCTATGCAAATTGACTATAGCATCAATGTACAAATTGCATATATGGAAAGGATAAGTTCTATGTGAATGTATTCACTATGCACAATAGTATTTTGTTTAAAAGACTATGTAACTAGACGTTACTGATATTTATCTTAACTTACAAAGTGTGCATTAGAAGGTGATAAATACCATATGGTATATGAAAAATTACGCTGCAATTCTCATTAAATAATTTCGAGACATCATTATTGACATATATATCTCTCTCGGAGATTTCGATTATGTTCACGATATTAAACAAATATCATCTTGGTTTAAATGTAAATTTAACATATTGGATGTTTACTTTTCCGTATCTCATTAGATCATGAGATGATCAAAATTGTTCTATTTAAATACTTTTCTTTCGGACATGAGTCGTTTTTAGAAAGATGAACGGCCTACACAGTTGACTACTGAGTAGCGTTTAAACGGTGTGTAAACGGTCTAAACAGCTGTGTAGGCGAACAGTGAACTAGATGTTACTGATATTTATCTTAAGTGACAATGTGTGTATTAGAAGGTGATAAATGCCATATGGTATATGGAGAATTATGCTACAATTCTCATTGGATAATTTTGAGACATCATTATTGGCATAAATATATCTCCCGGAGATTTCGATTATGTTCATGATGTTGAACAAATATCATCTTGATTTAAATGAAAATCTAAAACATTGGGTGTTACTTTTCCATGTCTCATTAGATCATGAGATGATCAAAATTGTTCTATTCAAATACTTCTCTTTCGGACATGAGTCGTTTTCAGAAAGATAAATAGAACATTATACTTATATCATATCTTAAATAAAATAAAATAATTAATATTGCATGGAATAAAGTAAATTGTCATTTTTCCATTGGGTTTTTTGAAAAGTTTTCATAAATGATATACTAATGAAAAATATACATTGAAAGTATAAATGTATATTAGATAATCTTGTTTTCTCCGTCTATTTTTCCACAGATTTTCAAAAAGAGATTTTTAGAACATATTACTAATTTGCTAAAGGGGAGTGTTAAGAAATATTATTAATAAGCAAATTATGAAAAAGTGTCTACTGAAAAGATGCCTTTTTTACGCCCAATTGTTTTCTATAAAAAAAAGTTTTGCCCATTATAATTACAACTGATGATCAATAAAGAATTCACTTCCTCTCAAATCTCTCACTGTGCCAAGTGTCCTAACAGATTTGGCCCATTAAAGATGAACCGCGTGCGCATTAGCACACAATTTGTGATATTAAAGGTGAACCACATGCATTTGCGTGCTATCCCTCCAGACAAGCGCACTGGCTGCTGTTGCAACCAGAACAAGTACTACTGCACTAGCAAACGAACATTTCCCACTATTAACTGCCTTTTCTCTTCATAATAATACACGGTAATCGAGCCGTAACACATGCAGCTCACCTCTTCCCATCGCCGTGTACTTTTAACGTACATGAGAACGGACGGTCAGCAAGCAAAACGATGCATGCTAAACAATATTGCAAATCATTCGGGAGAGCGAGATGTACGGAAATATTAGCCAATGATAGACAATCCATGACGGGCAGTACCAAATCTTCTAAACAAAGTTCTCCTAATATCGTTCAGCTTCAGCTATGGCGCAGGGCCAAAGCTTCACAAGTTCTTTAGACTCTTTTCATGTACTAAAGATAGATAAGAGCCTGCAAGGCAGAAAATCATGGGGCAGACTGCGGCAGCTTCTTCTAAGCACTAGGCAGCAGGCAGCCTCCAGTCTGGTGAAGCATTGCGTCAATCTCATCACCATCTTCCATCTCGAGCTGCAACAGTTTGCATACAAAGAAATTCAGAGATACACTAGCTTAACAAGTTTGCAGTGAAGTCAAACCACGCACCTCATCAGGGGTCTGCTCACCACGGAGCCTACGGCCATCAAACAGGAATGCAATGGCATTCATATCAACGGACTGACGGTCACAGTAGGCATTCATCAGCTTCTTTAGTTGGGTTGATCTCTTGATTCGGAAGAATACCTCATTGCCATCCTACAGCAAAATGGGCAACATACATAAAACATTTGCACTGAGAAAACAAGGTCCAAAGCAAATTCCTAGAACAATTCAACAATGACAAGTACAGTGTTGAAACGTCCTATCACATGATGAGTAAATAGACAAATGGCTTTAAAACATTTGAATTCAAACATCATATGTGGGACAGCTCACAACATTATTTTTTTTGGGGGCATTGGTACATCATATTTTTGTTTCCTATGCCGTGCTTCTAGGTTCTACAACAAATCAGCAATGCATTATAAGCAAATTGGCCAACAACCTTGCAATAAATTCTGACACAAAATTTATATATGTTTTATGAACATGTAAATAAAGGGCAGTATTACTATATTACTACTTACATTACATATGTACTGAACAATACATTTTAAGTCGATCAAGCGCTATCAAAACATTAAAATCTGTTTCGTTCTGGCCGCTATAACACTTCAAAAATTACAGAACATATACAAATCATCAAAAATAAAATTTTCTTCTACTCAGCTACAAATTGTAAACTAGGAATTTAGTAGCCCATACTTGGAAGGCCGATAAAAGTAGCAGAGTAAGGCCCGACCAAATCCCCACTGGACATAAACAGTAAATGCTGTAGTATAAGAACTAAATGAAATTTTCCTCTATCTTTATATGCACGTTTGCAAACAAAACAAATAATTTAACACAAATGGGATCATTTCACTTTCATGATAAAGGGCTCAGTCCTAAAGATTATATTTGATATGAAATTCTTCAAAACATGTACTCCTTGTGAACTTTAAAAATAACCAATCATTTACCATTTACATGCATAAGATACTCAAATTATACAATAGATGGGACTTGGAGCATCAGATGATGGTTGCACAAAAGAATCACTACATCTTCCAAGGATCCCCAGGCAAGCTTAACAAGTAATAGAGATAAATCAAAACGCAACTCCTAGCACAACACTAGAAAAAAAAACCCTTTTAATCCAGCAAATGATCTAAGTTATACAAGATCAAGCATGAGAGCATGGCAAGCAGCAAAATCAACGAAATTTCTTCTTCCTGCCACAACAAGCTTAAAAAAAATGAGCTTTTTAAATCAAAGAGGGCACCACATCCACAAGAAGCCGCCATGTATGGATTATTAGCCCCCAACCAAGACAGAAAGTTCCTTGCTGCCCTGTCAGATAGGCCAAGTATGGCACAGCACAGAACAGTTGTAGCACAGTATACAGTCAAGTGATCCAAGTTCCAACAAAACAACAACCAAAATAATCATCCTACTAGTATGTTGGGGTTAAAACAACTAATTCCATAATCTTGCTAATGTTTCAATAGCCCACCTCCGTAGACAATCAGCATCCAGCCATTAGACCTAACACAGATTGGCTCAATCTATCAATGCCGTCTTAAACATGCCCGGGAGTTCAATCTAGCGCATATACAGCACGCGAGAGAACAAACGAGCAGCGCTAAGCCGTAGACGGGCACCATGCCATTGTACCGATCTCGCCCAAACCGACGACGACAAAGGCGGCACATGGGAGACGGCGATCGCGACCAGGCCGAAAGGATTCCACGAACGAATCGGGAAAGAGGGGGGAGGAGGGGGCAGGAAGGAAGGAAGGATCGATCGGGGGCAGACCTGTCCCTTGACCTTGAGGTTGATGTGGACGCCGCCCTCGCCCGCCGGCTTCTTGTCCTCCTCGCCCGCCGCGCCCGCGCCCGACATCCCGTCCAAGCCTCTCCTCTCCTCCTCCTCCTCGCGCGGGTAGGTCAAATCGATCTGCAGCGCCGCCGCGGGAGTCCGGCGATCGGAGCCGGAGCCGAGGGAGTGAGGTGAGGTGGCTTGTTCGCGATGGCGCCGCCGGGGAGGGCGGACGCGGGGGACTTATAGGGCGGCCGCAGAGGCGGGTTGGATAAGCGGGCTGGCGTCCGGGATCCCCTCCGCGCGCGGCGCCTGTGGGCCTCGTGTTGCCGCCCACCGCATTGGCCGGGCCCGTGCGGGCTGTGCGTGGGGCGGGATCGCCTGCGGCCGCACGCTCCGTGGGCCGCGCGTCATCTGCACGCGGACCAGGTCAAACAAATGAAGGCGGGGCCCACCAACCAACCCGCTCAGTTTTCGAAGAGACGATTTTTTTCCTTTTTACTTTTGGAACAAATGCTTTATTACCGCTGTGTGTGAAACAAACGTGCGGTGGGTTTTCTTTTTTGCATGCTTACGTCATGCCCCGATAGCGCAGCTGCCTTGGCAAAACGGCCCAGCGTGAAGCCTTCGAGTGGGCCCAAACTTGTCTATTGGCATGGCTCTTATTGGGTATTGGGCTCAAAATTGGGGCCTGGTAATGCTACCCCGGATTTCTTCATGATGTGCCTTTCTCTCCTGGCCCGTTACGAATGGAGCTAGAACATTTATAGCAGGTCGGTTTCGATTTGGTTGCTTCGGCTTGGGCCTGGGCCCGGGCTGTGAACTAAGCCTGCATTCAATGAAGTTAAATAACAAAAAAATAAATATTAGAATTATTTTAACAGTTGAGCATGTTTACCCTGGCCTACGAACCCTAGAGGAACTTGGAATTCTGGAAACTGGGATGCACAATCTTTTCATCGTTCCACAGACCAGGCCTCGGGTAGTATTTCAGAAAGAAAACCTGATTTTGGTAGGCAAGCTGGTCTGAGGAATAGAATTGTGCCAAATTTCAATACTAAATTTGCTGCTTCTAGTTCTGGTTTTGGTGGTGGTGTTTCGGCAAGACATGTGGAGTCTCCCAAATTTGGTGTTCAGACTGGCTCTACTGCAGGTACATCTAGAGCTGCTTTGGACATGGAATCTTCTAAATCTTTGGATTCCCAGAATTGGTCTTTTGGTGGTGGCAATTCTTGGCATCAAAGAACTTTGAAAGAAGAAGACTCATCTAATAAGAATCATCCTCCCTCTAAAGAATTTACGGGTCCTTGCTTTCAGTGTGGTCGTAAAGGGCATGTGGCGGCTGCTTGTACTTTCTCTGTGAAATGCTTCCGGTGTGGTAAGGATGGGCATGTGTCTTCTCATTGTCCAGCGAGGAAACCTTGGGAATTCGTTGCTTGTTCTTTTGGTATGAAGTGAGGACATTGGTTTCTTCTACATCCCTGGGGCTTCTAATCCTGCAGTCACTATAGACAGGGCCTGCTCCGCTCTTGTTTCAGTTGTCCAAGGTGTCGCTTCTACTGAAGATATATACAAAGAATTCTCTGTGATTTTTTGGTCAATATTGGTCAGTGTTGGTTAGGAGAGTCACGGATTCTCAATTCCTAGTGAAATTTCCCTCGCTTGATGCAGTAAAAGTTATGTCTGGGTGCCCTGAAATGAAGATGAGACAGGTGGATGCTTTTATCAAGATTGAACCCTGGAAAGCTTCAATAGGGTCCAAGGGTTCCCTTCAGACTGTTTGGATGAGAGTTCAAAACATACCTCTAGAACATCGTGAAGAGAGTGTTGCCTACTATGTCACCTCCTTGGTGGGTAGACCTCTTGAGTTAGACTCTTCAAGTTTATCTAATTTTGATTATGTTAGAGTGAAAGTGGGATGTAGGGATACTAGATTCTTTCCAGCTATAGCATAAGGTGTTATCGATTTGGACTTCTATGAGTTCCCTTTTGAGATTGAAAATCCTACCGATACTGAAGTTTCTCCGGTGGTTTCTCTTCCTGTCTCTGTCTCAGATCAAGATCAACAGGGTTCAGATTTTGGTGGTCAAAACAAGAAACAAAAAACTTTGGATAAGCCTGATGCTATAAGTTTGGATACACCCTTGTTCTCTGGTTCTGGAAAAAATAATGTGTCGGCCTCCCTTTCTGCAGCTGTTTCTGATTCAGAACCTGATATTTGTGCTAGTAAGATATTGTCTCCTTCTGAAACTCAGTCTGTGACTTGTGTTGATACTAATTCTTAGTCTCCCCTTACTGCCTTAAACCTGGATATTTCTGCTGTTTTTGATCACCATTTACAAGATGGTTTGGATCTTACTTCTCTTATCTCTGAATCTACTACGAAACACTTCAAATTCACCTCGCTAGATTCAGTTGTCAAGGTTTCTTCTGATGGAAAGAATCTACAATCCGACTCTTCTGAGGGAAAGAATATGCAGGGTGTACTTCCTGATGGGATGAACAGGCAGATTGTACTTGCTCCTGGGTTGACAGATATTCATAACCTCTCTTTTTCTATAGAAGAGCTTTCTCCAGATAATGCTCTATACTCTGCCCCACTCTCTATTTGCTTACCTGATGTTACCTTTCCACCACACCCGGTTGATAAAGAAGACTATACGCCAATGGAAGATGGTCTCCTGAATGAACAGGTCAAGCAAGCTTTCTTACTGTGGTTCAATCAACACTATGGCAATTTGGGTTGTAATACTTCATATACAGCTGATGGAGATTTGATTGACTCTATGTCTGCTTCAACTCTTAATTCTGGTCCTAGCCGGGTAATGGAATCTGACACGAGTTCGGACACCAATGTTTCTTCTTCTCTTGCTTCTGGATCATTCACCACTGTCATCAGGAGGATTGATAGACTCAAGGCTTCAGCTAATACTTCAATATTGGAAAAAGCTACATCTCATGCAAAAAAGAGAAATCTCGAAGGTAACCCTTCATTTCACAATTCTTTCTCCGCTCTTAGTAATGATTCTCTTCTTTCTATTGCTTCATCAATGGGAGTTATCACACATAATAATGATTCTTCTACCTTTGATGCTCTTAAAATTATTGAACAGGCACGTGCTGATCTTTTCTCTCATCAATCTGTCACTTCCTGCTCGCATAATAACTCTGACTCTATTTCTCTGGTGATTTCTGATAACTGGATTAATAATGATGATCCTAATGATTCTTCTCTCCCTCTGGTTTCTTCCTCTTCTTCTGACCTCTCTATCACAAAAGGGAGTGGTGCTCCCTCAAAATCAAAAAAAGCTACCAGGACCCCTAAGAAGAAAGGACGTCCTGTGAAGCTAAAATTAAAATCCAATATCCTTTAACAATGAATTACCTCTTTTGGAACTGTAGAGGGATTAATAAAAAAGGCTTTGCAAATTACTTTTCTGAGGTGGTTCTTAAAAATAGTATTGACTGTGTTTGTTTGGTTGAAACTAAAAAATCAAAATTCTCAGATTCTTTCTTTAGGAAAATTGATAAAGCAACTTCTTTTCACTGGAACTGGATTCCCTCTACTGGTAGATCAGGTGGAATCCTCTGTGGTACTTCTATCGATAAGCTTGATGTCTTAGGTGTTAAAAAGGTCAAATTTATTCTTCAGGTGGTGGTTTGGGATAAAGTTAAAAAACTCAGGTGGTGCCTGATGACAGTATATGGTGCCCCTCATTCCTCTTTTAAGATGGATTTCCTTTGTGAACTTGCCAACTTTTGCTCTTTTGATAACACCCCTCTAATTATTGGAGGAGACTTCAACATTCTTCGTTCATCGGCTGATAAGAACACAAACTTTTCTAGAAATCATTTTAGTGACATGTTTAACTTGGTGATTTCGGTGACTGAACTGCGTGAATTGCATCTTTCTGGAGGTAAATACACTTGGTCTAATATGCACTCTAACCCCACCTTAGAAAAACTTGATAGGGTCCTTATTTCCTCATCTTGGGAATCAATTTTCCCGCTTGCTCATTTATTTAAATTGCCTAGGCTCTTCTCGGATCATAATCCATTAGTTCTTTCTACCTCAGGTTTTACACACAATCCCTCTACATCTAAATGCTTTATGTTTGACAAAAGGTGGCTCAAACATGAAGACTTCCTTGGCTTTGTTGCTTCCCACTGGTGTCCTGATGTTTTCTCTAAAGATGCTCTTTCCTCTTTCCTTATTAAAACTCGCAGAATCAAAAAAGCGCTTCGTGGTTGGGGTGCGAATAAAAAAGGATCTATTAAACTTCTTAAAAAAAATTGCTTGACAGACTTGCAAATCTTGAAAATATGGAGGAATCTGCCCCTCTTACCGCTAGCCTTTTGGATGAGAAACTGCAATGTATCGTTTCCCTTCATGAAATGTGTGACTATGAGGAGGAGTATTGGAGAACTAGATCTCATGTCCTTTGGCTTCTCAAAGGTGATAACAACACTGCTTTCTTCCATCGCATTGCTAATGGTAGGCATAGGAAACATCTTTTTTCTTCTTTCCAAGATGGTGATCAGGAAATTTCAGGTGTTGATAATCTTGTTAATTATGCTGCTTCTTACTATAAATCTCTCTTTCATGAAGAAAATCTTTCTCAACCCTCTCACTTCACCTTGGGTGACATTTGGAGCGAATCTGGTCTAGTAAATGATTCTGAAATTTCTGCTCTCACTGCTGACTTCTCTCTTGAGGAAATTAAGAATGCAGTTTTCTCCCTTGGTCTGAACAAGGCTGCTGGTCCTGATGGCCTCCCCATTGAGTTCTTCCAATCCTGTTGGGATGTGATTAAAAATGATCTAATGAATATATTCTCTGATTTCCATAGAGGTGTATTGGATGTTGGCAGAATAAACTTTGGTGTTATTACTCTTATTCCTAACCAACAACAATTCTGAATCAAAAGTCTACCACCATACCCGAATCAGTACCGCCATCACACACTACCAAAAGAGACATCACAAACACAATACTAGCTCCGATTAACAAATGGATATCCGAGGGGTAGATAAGCTCAAGCCACTTGTTTATGCATACAAGATTAGTTATTATTAGTTGGTTCAGTGAAAGTGGTGCACAAGTGTGTGTGATGCTACCCATCCCTCGCGCTTCAACGTTGTGGGTACCTAAGATACAACAAAGAGTAAGAGTGAGTCCATGACTCAGCAAAGTACATAATAGCAAAGTTTAAGCATGAATATAAGCACTACCAACATAATCATTAATCACCATTCCAATATATCAACACACTGTTCCATGCAATGCAATGCGATGTGATGCATCATGATCTTTGACATTGCGCGCACCGGTATCTGAGCGTACACCCGTCGATGTATCGCTCTAACTCCATCCCGTGGAGGTGCTCACCGTAGTGAGACCTCCCCGCCATCCCGTGGGGGGTGCCTACCTCTGTAGGTCTTATCAAGAGCACGCCGGATTAGTCATATAGCTTTTCCATCGACCGGGCCCGTGGCTCACCGATCAAGCTATATGACTTTCTCACCGCCCTGACTCGTATGCATGCTTTCATAAATGTATGCAACACAAATAGAGTAAGCCATCATTTCTCATCAACATGTCATCATTCCTATCCCCACTCATCAATACATTCCCTAACTCATTCTTATCATCCATTCATTCAACACTGTAATATCATTCTCAATAAAAGCAAAGTATAAATCAGCATAAAGCTATTCTCACCATCCTCATTCCATCGTTATCATCCATGCAGCCATTCGTCGTCACAAAATCTTCCATTCATAGAGAAAAGCATAAATAGCACATTATTTTATTCTAGCACACCTTACCCTTCACATCGTATCATATACTTGCCTTAACAACCCCGGATACCGGCGTGCGACGAAGTAGTCTTCGCTCCCGAGGCGGAGGTACCTAAAGTCAAGAAAAGGTCATATAACACATTTCAAACGGCCCAAAACACGCTAGCCTCGCCTAACACTTAAATGCCCCGAATATGAAATTAGTTGCCGGATAAGCAGCGAGTCAGATTTCAGGACAGCGGTCTTGCGAAGACTATAACTCCCAAACTGTTTGGCAGATTTTTATGTTCTAGGAATCGTTGGAAAGCTAAGGACATGAACTAAATTTCATTATATAGGGCCATCCTGCCGTTTGTACCAGAAACTGCCTGAAACGCAGTTGCAAGCTACTCCATACAGAAATTTACCGCCAAATTGCAATTGCAACACCTAAAGCTCCCAAATCCCTTTCATATCTCACCTAATCAACTCGAATAATGGATAATTGCAAGAAGAGGATGCTTAGTTTGTTACCAAAGGTGGAGATCCAAACCCTAGCTTTTCTCCATTTCCTCCTCTTTTCCTCTTCCTCCTCCTTCTCCTTCCTCCTTTTTTTCCAAACCAGTCCCCCTACCCCTCCCCTCTGCCCAAGCCGGCTGCTGCGCCGACAGCTGAAGTGGCAGCACTCTAGGGGGAGGGGCGGCTAGCTGGGGGAGGGGCGACGGCGTCCAGGGGCGACGGCAGCGGCCATGGGGCGATCTGGAGACGGCGGCCGCCGGCAGGGAACGGCTGTGGTTGGGGGGAGAGGTGCTAGGAGGAGGCAGTGAGGGTTGGAGGAGGAGCACGGGCTGGGGGAGAAGAAAACAGGGGACCAGAGACTCCTCCTTCGTGGACCATCGCCGTGGCCGCTTCCTCATTCGGGGAGCGCTGCCGTCGCTTCCTCCTCCGGGAAGTGCCACTGCCGTCGTCGCCTCCTCCATCGCCGGCGACAAGATGTGGATGTCCAAGCCAGCATCATCGTCGTGCTCTCATCGGTCACACGTGGAAAATGTCCACAAGGTAGGAGGATATTATTTTCTACTCTGGGATTTGGCAGGGATTGGCAAGGATTTTCCCTTTCCCCGCCTCGTCCAAACAGTGCCGAGAAATATCCACGCGGGTTTGGTCAACGCGGGTTTGGTCCCAGGGAATTGGAGGGGATCCCGGCGGGGAATCGGTCTCCCAAACAAGCCCTAAGCCCGACAGCACCCCGAACCCGAACCCCACCTAAACCCTAACCCATCCATGGCGGCGCGGCAACGACGCGGCGGCGGGAGAGGAGGAGGTCTTCGGAGGGGAGGAAGACAGAGGGGAGAAGGAGGAGGATTGACTGAAAAAAAGGTAAATCTAAGTCGACTGTTAAATAGACTTTTTCAAAAAAATATTAGAATTATTTTAACAGTGGAGCATGTTTGCCACTTTGAATATTAGAATTAATCTTGTTCAGTTTTTTACACCTACAAGGACAGCAAAACAGTTATGGAATTGGCCAGGGGAGCAGATTTTTCCAATATTCAAAGGTGTTTAGTGGTGATAAATATCTGATTTTTTCCACTCCAAGGTTGATTTTCATTCTTTCCTCTAAGTTCAAGATTGTAAAACTGAATATTCCCTTTGTCGTACTACAGGTTTGCCTAGAAGCTAAATTTGAGAGAATTACTTCAGAACTAACGTGCAGATACCGAGCCCAAAGCTAGATATGCACTCGAATTTCAATACTTCGCCCCAATTAAACATGGTTTTAAATTTCAATGTGTGTCCGAGTTTAAACATGCTCTCAAATGTCAGTGCTGGAAACCAAGCAGTCAACTTATTCGCATGTGAAGTTGAGCCAACCAAGCGTGTACTCGCCGGCGCCGCAGCTATAAACTGAACAAATCAGATAAATTACATAAGATCCAAAGCTGCATTGGTTTGCATGATACATTCACAGGCATGCATGCCATTCTTATTCTGAACAATTGGCATGTTTAAACAATGGATCACATCTAAAAAAACTGAACACGACTGATCATTTCATTATTGAACTATAGTATTGGTCTTTATTTTCACCTTGCAAAGTGCAAACACAAGAATTTTACAGTTTGCTGTGAGAATTCTCCAAGGAAGCAATGGAGGAGAAGCAAGAAGAAGAAGAAGAAGAAGAAGAAGAAGAAGAAGAAGAAGAAGAAGAAGAAGAAGAAGAAGCGGGAGGTGGGTTGATGAGTGGATCAGAAGATGTCGAGGATCTCCTGGATGAAGCCGTTGCAGAGGGGGCAGTTGCCGCGGCTGACCCAGAGCTCGCGGGAGCAGAGGCGGCAGAAGGTGTGGCCGCACGGGATGAAGGCGGCACCCTTGTGCCGCACCATGCACACGCAGCACACGTGCACCATCTCCTCGTCGCGGCCCTCGCCGTCGTCTTCCTCCTCCTCTCCCACCGCGCTCTTCAGAGTGCCGGCGGCGGCGGCGCCGCCCTCCTCTTCCTCGCCGTCCCACTGGCTGTCCGTCTGCTCCAGTAGCGCCATCAGCGACATCTGCGCCGCCGGCGCCTCGTCGCCCTTGCCCTCCTCCTCGTCATCCTCGTCCTCGTCGTCCTCGTCGCCGTCGTCGTCGTCGTCCACGGGGCGCCGGGTTCGGGAGAAGGCGGATGACGTGGGGTCGATCCGGGTGGAGGTGACGCGCGAGAAGGTGGGCGTCGCGCGGAGCGACGGCGCGCGGGAGAAGGTGCGGGAAAACGCCGCCGCGGCCTCGCCGGGGGAGTAGTTGTACTTGTTGCTATGGCTGCTGTTGCTGCTACTCAGGCTCCCGGCTGCGGCGCCGCTCGTCACGGCAGCCTTGGGCGGTGGCGTGGCCGCCCACGCGCTTGCGGCGCGCCGGAGCCGGAGCCGGTCGCGCAGCGGTTTCCAGTTGATCACTCCGCCGCCGCCGCCGGCGTATGCCGCGGTGGGGCTATCCTCGCCGTCGCTGTCGCCGTCCAGACCGATGGCGTCCATGAGCGTCGCCGGTCTCCGCTCTCCGGCGATGTCGTCGTCGGGGATCTTGAGGAAGTCGCGGATGGCCGGGTCGGACACGGACAGCTGCTCAGAGAGCGTCATCGTCCGCCGCATCTCCGGCCGCCGGTCCATCCCGCTTGCTAGCTGCCGCCGCGGCTCCAAGCGCGTCCTTCTCGTCGGCGGCGAGGCGGCAAGGTGGTTGTGGAGGGGAGGTGGCGTCTTGGCGTCGTTGGGATTGGGGCGCGAGTGGGAATGAAGGAAAGAAGAAGACGAGAGGAGAGGTGGTGGAGCGGGTCTCGCGGGCTTTTTAAACTCGGGTTTAAAATTAGCGCGGCAATCAAGCGTAAATTACCGTGGTGCCATGCGTAACTCACGGTGGCTATCCGATGTTTGACAACATATTTCATCATTCACTAGAGCTCGTGATTGCTACTCTCATGCTAGTAAATTTGCGCAAAAAAAATTGTAATTTGTAAATTTTTCTAGGTTGCGAATCAGATGGCGATAGTAGTACAGAGCATACACGAAAGAAAAAAAAGGTAAAAACACGGCTCAAATAGGGCACTCCCTTCTGAACATTTTTCAGATACGCAATGCGTGCAATCAACGGCATTTGCATGCAAACTGACAGACTCTTTCTTTACCCTTACCCACGCACTCATAAGAGTTCGTAAACACCTCGAAACACCTCTCAAAATCCCATCACTTCGATTTGAAAACAAAAAAAATGGCAACTTGTAACCTAACTTAAAAACCTACCAAACTCTGTGATTTTGACCTTGAGCAATGAGCACTACACCTCTGACTACACCATGCTACACTGAAACCGGCTAAGTGGCTAGTGCTTGCAGTGAGTTGTACTGCTCTAGCTGGGAGTTTCATTTGGGATAATCCAGTGAGAGATTATCATGAGACGTGAGCCGTGAGATGTGTAGCTGTTCTGTTGGGTTAGGCGTTTGGTGAGGACGACGATGGCTGTCTCTGTCTCTGCCAGGTAATCTAAGCTCCTGTATATATGTCTGTACCACTAATTAAGCACCTGTCGAAGCATAGCCATTCCAACCACTTCGGCTGACCTCTTGATCACATTGTTTTATCTAAACTGTAGTGGTAAAATACATTTTTTTTGAAAGTTTGGCAGGGACCTAGGCATTGGTCTATAGAGGGAGAAAGCGCGAAGGACAAAAATCCTCTGCCGTTGTGCATCCAAAGGCATAGGGGCACTGTAGCAAATAGGTAAGATGCATGGGTACTGTAACAAAAATTACTGTTTATGGTTGCTGTTCCTAAAACTGTTCACGGGCACTGTTTATTTTCACTGTTTGTCACTGTTCATAGGTAAAATTGCATAAATATTGTTCATCCTCTGCCTTTATACCGAACGGCAAAGGATAAAAATCCAAGCGTGAAACCGATGAAAAAACAACACAGCAAGCTCTAGACTAAAATAAATCTTGGATTATAAGCTAGCCAAAGCCAAGCTCCTGATATGAATATCCGCAAATACAAACTTGGCTTATCAAATCCAGTTTGTTGGGACCACACAATCGACATGGGCGGGCTTCGTTTGGAAGGCCCACGCGGAACCCAAGTGCAAGTTCTTCGCGTGGACCCTCGCCCACCCAAGGTGGGCTCAACACGGCAGATGTTCTCGCCAGAAAGGGGTGGCCAAACCAACAATTATGTTGTTTGTGTAACCTGATGCCGAAAAACCCAAGATCATCTCTTCAAACATTGCGCCTATGCTATTGAGGTTTGGAGTATCATCTTTGGGTTTGGTGGGAACACATGAGTTCTGGTCTCTCTCCTACCTCGCGTAAGTAGCTAAATGGCAAAATGATTTACTCCCTCTGAAACATTTGGAAGGAGCGCAACCGTCGAATCTTCAACCAAACCTCCCAATCGTCCATGCTCACGGCTAGGGACGTGACCGATGGCTACCAGTTGTGGCGTTCAACGCCAGTAGATCCTGGCTAGTGGTCGGCTAGGGTTGTGGTCCCTCTTGTAAATATGACTCTGTTTTTACCCTTCTTCTATTAGGCTGTCTCCAACAGGATCTCCTAAAGCACCCTCTATTCTAAAATAGGGGACGAATTCTTCCCCTATATGCTCTAACAGCATTCCCTATTCCGTTTCCTAAAATAGAGTTTTTCTCTCCAATCCCTTATATGCAGGGGTTCTCTTTTCATCCCATATACAATTCTTCATATAGGGAACACTGTTAGAGATGGAAGAAATATATGGAGAGATTTTTTTTAAAAGGAGCCTGTATATGATGCTATAGGGGATCAAATTTAGGGATTTCTGTTGGAGAGGGCCTTAATGGAGTGGTAGAGCTCCTGCCTTTTTGTTCAAAAAAAAAAACTTGGCCGCAGCACAGCAAGCGGTATCTGTAATTTCTGAATTTAGTAGCACAAATCATTAGGATTCGGAGACGCCTCAGCGGAATGATAAGGATTAGGCTTGAGATCCACTCGTTTAGCTTTTGATCCCGACTGGATCTCAAGTAGCTGCTGGACTCGAGCTTTTTTGTTTGTTTTGTCCATCACCGTTCATGCTGTTGCTGAATGGAACGCCGAATCACGGGGGCGGTGGGCGGTGCACCGGAGAGGAAGGAGATGGAGAGATGCCAAAACGAGCATTTGTATTGGATCTGCATGCATAGGGAGGGGCAGTATCTGGCACGGTCTTTTCCCCAGGAAGAAGAAGCGCATCGCATGATTAAGCGCTGGAATAATCGGGCACACCATGGCATGATTTCTCAACTCTGCATCAGAAGCAGAGCAAAATCGCCGAGGGCCAGCCCGTGATCGATGGCTGCACGCGTGGCAGGGTTCCTATACGCCTCGTGCAGCCATCGGCTGGACGTCGTGCTCCCATCGCAGTGGCGACGAGCGATGCTGCTTGTTGTTTGCTACCTGCAGCCAGGCTGAGGCTGAGCTGGGGTTTGGACGCTGATGTAACGTTCAGTGTTGGCGTCTTATTATCGCCGACGATGAGGCCGTTCGCTCGAGATCCCATCCCATCTATGCACGCCAGTAGCTGAGCAATGGAGGTAAGTGTAGCTGGATCCGAAGGTAAGACTCAGCGTCCAAACCTTTGAGAGAGTGCGTTTGGGCGTGCCACGGCGTAGCGTTGGTTGCGTGCACGTGCGTCGTGGCGGATATTTGAATCCGCACGCAACGCTACGTTACACAACACTGGAACGCGCAACGCCTGAAAGGGCGACACTGCCGGCTTACAACGGTGGGGAGCATATCGCCTTCCCAAGTGGCAATCGTCCCTTCAAGAAGCTATGGGTATCTAGATTTGTTTATTTTCCAAGCAAAAATACACTTTTGCTTAAAAAAAAATAAAATTCTTTAAAAAATGTCATCCAATGATTAGCAAAAGCATATAAAAGTAGCTCCGAAATGCTACGATGATTGATTTGTACAAAAATAGTGATTTTTCATATATCTTTTAACTAAAATTAAGATAAAAAGAACAATGCGGAAGGAGCAACTCTGGCTGAAGAAGAAGAGAGGAGGGCAAGCAGCGGTGGGTACAACGTGAAGGCCAAAGAGTGGAGGACATGCCTTTTCTTCTCAGTGTCATTAGTGTTCTGCTTGGCAAGTTCATGTACGGCCGACGGGTTCTGTTCTACATGCTCTTTCAGAATCAGGCAATTTTCATGGCGTCGTCAGCCTATCCGTATGCCTGCACGAGGGTGACAGGCTCACAGTGCAGCTCTTGCTGCAAGGCGTCAGTCAGTTGCTGGCGTTGATGAACAGAGCGTGGATGATCCATCCGTTCGTCAAGGTTTGCAGGGGAGTGCAGTGAGCCAAGGACAAATATACAGCGTGCACCACACACAGCATGCTCATGCCGAGTTCTTCACTTCTTCCCGTGTTAATGCTCTGCAATGAAATAATGGCTGTCAACCGGCGAACATGACGAGCGCAGATACCAGTCCCAGATCCAGCATGCAAAATCTTAGTACAACCGCTCTGATGGGGCCTGCCATGCATGAGACAGCAAATCCTCTAAACAATGAGCAGTATCAGTACACGAACAGCTCAATCAACAGAGAGATATGTAGTTATGAAGCTGAGATCCAGCTCAGATCTTGCAGAATACAATCTCGCCAAACCAATATGTCCATATTTATATGATGATATCAGCTTTTAATCTTTGAACAAGACCAAAAAAAAATGCATTCTCGCCACACCCCTGCCTACCAACACTATCACACTAAGCAAGCACTAGTAAATGGCTCACAAAAGAGGGGGAATAAGTAGAAGGGCTATAGTTATCCCAATAAGGGCGCATATTTCTTTGGCTACAAATCATCGATACTAACAGATACTCCCGAGATGCATCACAAAGAGACCATATAGACCCTATTTGCATTGCGCCGACTTCATTAGCCTCTAGTTCTTGTAATTGTGATGGTGCCCCTTCCCCCTTCGGTGTGGATCTTTGTCTTGTGAACTACAGGCTTCCCAGAAATAGCGGAGGTCTGGTATGAAACTGGCTCATCGTCCTTCTTGTGCTTTATCTTGAATGGCGGTGGGGCATGAATTCTCTGGTTGATGTCATTCAAGGTGACATCCCCATGGAAACCACATGGCTTGATAAGCTCAAAAGGATAGGCAATCGATGTCTTCGACCTTCTTGCTCTAATAATGTTTTTCCCAGCTGCAAATCAGAGACCAATGTATGAGTTTACAGACGGCTTGGGAGCAGTAAACAAAGTCCAATATGAGCCATTGCAAAAACGGAACTTATGGGATAAAAAAGCAACAAAACTGATGGAGCAATAATCAAACTCCAGGAGAGTTGAGCTTGGGCGTACATTTCAGAGGTGTAGGTCGACATTGCACAGGATTCTTCTGAACTATGTTAGCTTGCTCCTGGGGCAAAGAATTCTGATGAACTGAATAGTAAACAAAGTGTTGATAGTCTCAGTAATGCTAAACTTCATATTTGCAGTAAATAACAATAGTGCAATTCAGGGAACCATTAAGATGTTTATACTAACCAGAGAGATTGTCCTTTTTCACAGCAGCAATAGGACTATTCCTGTCGAGAAGGATCATAAAAAAAGAGAGGAATAAGAAGGCTTCATAATTGACAGTTAACTGAAATACTACTAAGCCATGCATACATTTCTTCAGGCAGGCAATGATGCTCGCTATCTTGCAAGCAGTCAACTAGCAATCCTTCTGTTAGTTCCTCTGTCCCATCACAGTTTAACAAACATTCGTCACCTGAAGTCACATATAGAATTAAGAGAAATGGAGATAAATCATCTTAGCCTAACATTAGCGGAGATTTTAGGGATGGCCTACTTGAGAAATCCAAATTCACTTGCAGACTTTCTGAGAGTCCATCTTCTGTCATTGGACACTCCATCTACACATGAAATGACATCATATTGATGGATTTAAAACACTACGACTTAATCATTGATTTGAAACAGTTTGCAACCAAAAAATCTAGTACATAGTTAACATTTTTAGGCCTGACGACTTCGAAAAATCCCTCTACAGCACATACCTCAACACTTTCTGAACAGAACTGCAGCATGCGTCTTCGTTTAGCTTGCAAGCTTTCCTTTCCCTCATCAAAGTCCTTGACAATAATATCTGCATTATTTTTACATATGGTCACTAAACTTTAACAATCTCTTTTATATTCACCGTATAGGGATAAACATAAAGAATTACAAGAAAAATCCATCGTTACAAATCAAGGTTAAACTACAAATCAATTGCGTCTTGAAAGATTCTACATGGTGATTCAAATAAAATCTATAAACGCACAAGGCGGCAAACGACAACTACGAAATGTATTTGCTCCGCTCACTGTAGCCACTAGCCAAGGCTGTATTATCTACTATTCTGCTTGCATACACATACATATTCAGAGATGCTGTGCATACAAGTAGCAGAACTATTATGAAGTACAAGGTCATTCAAACAACTACAGGGGACAGATTTGGGTAGTAGAAACATACAAGTGAATTTATAACTAGGACTGAATGCAGCGATTGTATACAGCACAAGGGTAGTAGAAACATATACTAGTACAAACAACTAGACACTAGTCACTGCGCATCCCTCTGTGGTAGTACAGTATATTACAGAATGATAACCACGATACGTACGCAAATAAAGTTTTCTTTTACCTCCTATATCACAGAACTTAAAATCTATGTCTGTACAATGTTTTATTGGAGTTTGCTCATCAAATATGCTCCAAGCATCACCAACACTGTGGTTCGCTTCGCCCCACAAGCTGCTAGACGGATCTGCCAAATCAAGAAACATAAATTTCAGCATCTTTGCATGGATGCAGTTTGAGGACGGAAGGATTGATGAAAGGCGTGTTCCAAACCAGCTAACAAATCTTTCTGCAGATCATACTCCTGACTCTGCCATCCCCACATCTCGCTGTACGAAGTTCCACATTGAAGAGCATCGTTATAAATTATTATTCAGGCAAAAAAATGTGGACAACTTAGAAAAGAAAGGAGTGAAAATGTGAAATGTAGATATCTCGCAAGTTGCAACTATGTAGTGAGTGATGTGAAAGGAAACCAACAGCAACAAAAACCAAAACAATCTGTCTAAAAGGAAATTTTTTCACCTTGTAGACAACATCATAATGATTTTATTGCAGAATGCCAGAATGTTCAGAAAAAAAACTCCTGCAAATTAGTGTAGCGCAAAATCTTGTAACAGCGATCTAAGAACGCATTGGTATCTGATATGAAAAAGGAAACCTTGGACGATTATGGAAGTTCAGGCCAGCACATCAGACACATGCCTAAACAAGAGACAACATAACCCACCAAGCAGTTCAGAATCACAATTGTTACCGCAAACACCATGAACAATCAACTAGGGTTTAACAGAAAAGGCTAGCAACAAGTAACAACACAACCAACTTAACAGCAACTAGCTGAGACACGCGCGGTACACCACAAAAGAGCAAAAGCCACAAAGCATCCGGCAAAAGAAACCATGATACTTACTCCTATATCCCAGAATTAGAAGTCTTTTTTCCTGTCTCCCAACATCATCATACCACGGCATAAAGATCAAGAAAGAAAAGGCACAGCGCAGTTATAGCGACTAGAAGTGCACACAACAACCGCTCCAAGAAAGCTAAAATTAGGCATCAACGAGGACAGAATTAAAGCGAAGAGAAGGAGCAAATCGCAGCTCTGCCCCCCAGCTCGCCCATCAAAACGCTGCCTTTACCCAAATCCTCGCGGCGCACGGTGCTGAATCGCGCAAAGATCAAAAGCGCAAGACTCTCACCTCTGATCGCCAATGCCGCCGTCGAAATCCATCCCCCCGCGCGCAGCGGCACAAGGGTGGGCTGGCTGGCTGAATCCAAGATTCGCTCTGCTAGTCCTCCATGGAGGCAGGCAGAGATCGAGAAAAGATCGGAGCAAGGGTAGGCGGGGGAGGCGACACAGACACAGGTGGGGGAAGGAGACGAGACGGTGGGAGGCGGGGAGCGGGGAGTGGGGGGAGTGGGCACTGGGCAGTTTCTTTCACCGCTCTCTCGGCGAGCCTCGCTCGCTGCACTCTGCTGTCTCTTTCTCTCCCTAAACAAGTCCTGAAAACTTCTGCTTTTTTACTCTCTCTCTCTCACCTCACCTCTCGCATCGCCCTCTCTCCCTACTCATCTTCAATGTGACTGCACAAGTGCACGGGGACCCAAAAAACACAAAAAATGCATCAAGGCCAGTGATGGCCGATTATACTATGACTAATTGAGGACTGTGACCGATTACGAATTGAGCAGTTGCAGAAGAGGTGAAGGATTAAGGACTGCGCCCTATTATTAGAAAAAATAACATATCATGGATTTAGGGATAAAATTAGAAAAAAAAAATATTATATACCATTCGGATAATAATCTACTACTATCCAATCTTGATCTAAAATGCTATGACGCAACAGTCTTCAACTTATTTCCTTATATTAACTTTTCATCTCTTAATCAATGCATCCACATCTACTTGCAACAACCCACAGTGGAAGATAAAATTTTAGTACTAGTAATAGTGTAATACTACTACCATGTTAAGATAAAGGATTAGATGACATTGATCCCATCTTGGGAGCGTAACTGATGTCTCTGCCGGGCCAAAACGGCAGGGTTTTTAACGTCACGTCGATGCACATTCCGCGTGACTTGCACGGCTGAGATAAAAATTCGAGGTGTAAAGCTCGATTGCTGCGAGAAGACACGCAAGATCAATTAAGTCTGTAACTAAAAATGGCGAAAACAACATGAATAACAGTTAATGCATTAATAACTCGAGAAACGGCAAGGGGTAGATAGCGACCATTAAATATGGGACCTGAGGCTTCATGTGACTCGGAACATTAATGACTTCTCCTTCGCCAAGAGATCCAGCACGCGTGCTATCGCTGGCTGACACGTGGGGGCCCGCCAGGGTGGCCCAGCTGTCAGAGATAACCACGTTAGCTTAACAGCCATATATATTAATCATAAACCGTTAGAAAATTACAGGAAAGAAGCTGTCACGCTGTAACCCGGAGATAAAAGCAGGAGAGGCTAGTAGCGGTGGTGCACATGAGGCCATCATGGACAGAACAGTAAATTCGAGGAATGTCAGCTCTGTGATTCGTCAGGTGGGATTAAAACTAGGGGGAGTGGTTAAAAGATTAATGAGATAAGTGTCAGCGTGTGATCTATATACATCTCGCTGGTGCATGATCCGGCATCGCGGGGCATTCCGCTCTTTCCTGCAAGGCGCGGGAGTCAACAAAACCAAAGTTTTATGCGTGAGATTTGGATCTTGATCTTCTCGTCACCCGGTACCACCAGCTGCAGATCTGTTTGCAAGCAACCAACAAAAAGCCTTCGTACAGTGGACCAGCGTGTTCATCACGTTCATATTAAGCGAAATGCAATATGGAGTAAATTAAGACAATGTTCTTTTCAGTTTAACAACTTAACGATTTATCTATATTTTTTTTAAAAATAAATGTTTTAAGTTTTTCAGTATGTTTTTTCTCTATTTTAAAGGTGGTCTTAACGCTTTGAAAAGCAAGTCAAACAAAATGAATCTGAATCTCGAGAAACTCTCGAAATTCAATTATTTCAACCATTCAGTTGTTCAGCCATTCAAATCAGCTAAAAAAAAGGACCTAAATAGACCTCGAGAACTAGTTGCACGGGTTACAAGACAACATTGCTAGCCTATTTGATTCACTCGATTCTAAAATCACATGGATAGAAAAACTATGAGATTGAGATGTTTACGCATTTTTAATCCGATAGGATTGGAATTTTACATAAATTGTTCATACATTGCCATTTACTTCTACCATAGAAAAAGGTGAAAAAAAGATTAATGGAGAGAACAAGGAAGAAAGTTGTGTTGTAAATTGTCAAGGCATGAATTAAAAGATGTGAGGACTTATGTTTTGAATTCTCCAAAATCTAGAGAAAAATTTTGCAGTCTATGAAACCTTATGGGTTGGAATTCTACAAGCAAGAAGGCCTCCGTTGCCCTGCTTTTAGAGATTTTTTAGAAGACGCGTGAACGAATGGTTGATATCCAAACGCTGGCCAAATCATAAAGACACGACCTTCTGTTGGCATGGCCAAGGCTACAATCCAAATTCCAAACAGAGCCCATAGAGTCGTCCCCTCGGCTGGAAGAGGATTGCACCTACAACTTCAACCGGAAATGGTTTGCATAGGGCCAACGAGAAAACAAAAACCAGCAATTCAGCAATCGGTGGGACCTAGAATGAAACAACTATCGCTTTCCCATACTCATGGCCGTGCAAACTGCAAATGATGCAAGCGCGCGACACCAGTACCTGAGGAAAACCGGAGCTCATCATACAGACCGAAAGCAACCAGAGTTACCAGACAAGTGCACTGGCTCCTGTCAGTGTACATAGCCTATACTCGTCAGTAACCTCGTCAGTAACCAAAACTAGTGCTACCAAACAAACATTGGAACAGTGAGGAGATATTCCCATTATGGCCTGCCTATCCTCTTTCATGGTAATCACACGGTAATCGAGCAGTAAACACGTGCCGTTCACGCCTTCCCATAATACCAACATCTCCGTGTATTGAACGTACATCAGACAGAACGGACGGTCAGCAAAGCAAAACGACGCATACCACCTCGAGGGGGTAAAAGAATTTGCAAATCGATGGGAACAGCGTATGGAAGGATATATTAGGGAATGGGTAGACGAGCCATCGAGGCAAAGTACCAAACCCTACTAGATAAAGCTCTCCTAATGTCCTACAGCTAGCATAGGGCAAAAGCTTCACAAGTTCTTTAATCTTCTTTCATGTACTCTAGAGATTGACAAGTCTACAGGGCAGAAAATAATGGGCCATGCTGCTGCAGCTTAAGCACTAGGCAGCAGCCAACCTCCGGTCTGGTGAAGCATAGCGTCAATCTCGTCTCCGTCTTCCATCTCAAGCTGAAACAGTTTGCATATAGTGAAATTCAGAGATATACTAGCTTATCAAGCTTGCAGTGAAGTTACACCACGCACCTCATCAGGAGTCTGCTCGCCACGGAGCCTACGGCCATCAAACAGGAATGCAATGGCATTCATATCCACGGACTGGCGGTCACAGTAGGCATTCATCAGCTTCTTCAATTGGGTTGACCTCTTGATGCGGAAGAACACCTCATTGCCATCCTACGGCACAAGAGATTAAGATACATAAGAGTTTGGCACTGAGCATTGAGCAAATAGCCAAACACAGTCCGCAGCAAATTCCTACAACAATTAAACAATCACAAAAACAGTGTCGCAACATCCTATCACATACATGGTTTGATGAGTAAATATATGAATAATTCTGAAACTTTTGAATTCAAGTATATAGAATGACTCTGAACTTTTGAATTCAAGTACAATACACAGTGAAAAAGTTTTCAATTTTTGGTCTTTGTACATCGTAGGATTTCCTACACCTTGCCTTTTAAGTTCTACAGCGCAACAGCAACAAGTGATAAGTCAATCAACTACTCAATTGACTTGCATGAATTTCTAACACACAAATATTTGCGTCAACATGTAACTAACGAACAGCACTACATATGAACTGAACAATATGTTTTAAATAAATGAAGCACTAAAAAACATAAAATTTTCTTTTGCTCTGACCACTGAACAACAACATAAAATTACAGAACATAAAACAATTATCAAAAAAGGATTTTTCTTTTACTTTGGCTACCAATTACCAATTGTAAACTAGAAATTTAGTTTCAAAAAAGACTTTTCTAGCTCATATTTAAAGACTGATAAGAATAGCAGGGAGCAGTGCCCAATCACATTCGCTCTGTTCAGTGAATGATATAGAACCAGTACCAAGGTGTTGTTTAAATGGAAATTTAATTTATCTTTCACAAACAAAATAAAGGAAATAGCACAAATCGGAACAATTCACTTTCGTTGCTAAGGGCTCAACCATCAAGATTATATTTGATCTGAAATTCTTCAAATTATCACATATACTGCTTGTCAACTGCTAAAAATAACCAGGCAATTACCACTTACATGCATATAAGCTACTCAAATTATATAAAATGGATGGAGAATCATATGATGGTTGCACAAAAGAGTCGCTACGTCTTCCAAGGAACACCAGGAAGCCTTAACAAGTGATACAGAGAGGTCAAAAGGCAACTCCGGTCACAATACTAGCTAAATGATGGGCCCTTTCAATCCAACATACGATGTAAGTTATAGAAGCTAAAACATGAAAGCGTGACACAGCAAAATCAACGAAATTTCGTCATCCTGCCCCGACATTAGCTAAAAAATGTGCTCTTTTAAATCAAGGAGAGCAACACATCCACAAAAAACCATGATGTATGCGTTATTAGCCTCCAACCAAGACTGAAAATCCCCTGTGGCACTGTCGGATAGGCCGACTCCGACACAGCTCAGAACATTGCAGTGCAGCATTCAATCAAGTGTTCCAAGTTCCAACAAAACAATAACCAAAATAATCACCATGCCAGTATCTTGGGGTTGAAACAACGACTAATTACATCATGTTAAATATTTCTAAGCCCCTCCATTTTCTACCCCCGAACATATTCAGCATCCAGCCATTAGGCCTAACACAGATTGGCATCAATGCCATTTTAAACACACCCGCGAGATCAATCTAGCATTATACACAGCACGCGAGAGAACAAACGAACAGCGCTAAGCCGCACACGGTTCCATGCCATTATACCAATCTCACCCAAACCAACGACAACAAAGAAGACACATAGGAGACGGCATCGCGACCAGGTCCTAAGAGTCCCCGGGGTGAATCGGGAGGAGGGGAGGTGAGGGGAGGCAAGGATGGATCGATCGGAGGCAGACCTGTCCCTTGACCTTGAGGTTGATGTGGGCGCCGCCCTCGCCCGCCGGCTTCTTGTCCTCCTCGCCCGCCGCGCCCGCGCCCGCGCCCGACATCCCGTCCAAGCCTCTCCTCCTCCTCCTCCTCCTCCTCCTCCTCCTCCTCGCGCGGGTAGGTCAAATCGATCCGCAGCGCCGCCGTGCGAGCCCGGCGATCGGAACTGGAGCCTGGAGTGAGGCGGCTGTTCGCGATGGCGTCGCCGGGGAGGGCGTGGACGCGGGGGACTTATAGCCTTATAGGGCGGCCGCCCAGAGGCGGATTGGATGGGCGGCGTGGCGTCCGGGATCCCCTCCGCGCGGCGTCGCCTGTGGGCCGCGTGTTTCCGCCAATGGGCAATGGGATCGGTCGGGCCGCCGCTGCTCTCGCTTCGTGGGCCGCGCGTGATCCGCGCGCGGACCAGGTCAACTGTGTGGGGCCCACCGCCCCGCCCCCGCCCTTTCTGTTGCTGCGGAGTTATCCTCAGCTTTTCGGGCTCTTCCTCTTCCTCTTCCTCGTCGGTGTGAAACGGACGGAGGTTTTTTTTTTTCATGCTTACGTCATGCAGCAGTATCGCAACGTCATATAGCCTAATATTTCTCTACACTGAGAATTGTATAGAGGAAGGAAAGACAAACCCTATATATAAAGGACTTGAGAGAAAATATCTATTTTAGGGAACAAAATAGGGAATGATGTTGGAGCACATAGGGAAAGAATCCGTTCCTTATTTTGAGGTAGAGAACGCTTTAGCGGAGCCTGTTGGAGACAGCCAGGGCATAGATAGCAGACACTTTAAAACGCTGTATCTTTGGATAAAGTAGTTGGTGCTGAGAAATAATTTTTAGTGTAGTGTAAATTGTGGAGGAAATTTAGAGTGATGGATAGAGTGGTGGCTAATAGTGAAATAGGGTAGAGAGATAGAGTGTCTGATGTGGGTGCTCTTAATCCTCCTGTATCATCCGTACTCACATTCTTGAACTCCAACTCGAACTTGTTCATATAACTGAGCCATCAGCTCAGTCCACTTCTTTTCTGCTTAATTAAACTATTAAATTTAGCTTGTTATTTTTGTACAAACCAAACGATATAATATTTTCGAGTCGTTTTTGTGGAGTTAAATGGTTCTTTTAAAAGTTTCTAACGGA
Source organism: Raddia distichophylla (assembly GCA_005191435.1). NCBI lineage: Eukaryota > Viridiplantae > Streptophyta > Magnoliopsida > Poales > Poaceae > Raddia > Raddia distichophylla. The sequence goes on from SPJY01023417.1 coordinate 1,013,967, forward strand.
AATCTCACTTGGCCCCTTAAACTTTATTTTGTGTTAAGCAGCCCCTAGAAGTTGTTTACGGGTGTCACGCAGGCTAATTATTTCAGCACCCAAAGCCAACTTCCGGGGGTTTCGGTGCAACAAAATCCAACTTTCTAGGGCTTTATGGCATACGGAATCAACTTCTAGGGGCCATGTGACACAAAACAAAAGTTTAGGGGGTTAAGTGAGATTTTCGTCCAACTTCCGGGGGCAAAAGTGTAATTTACTCTTTTTTCATATTCTTTTAGTCTTTCCAAGGCCCCTGGCTATTAATTTTCAAATTAAAATTTACAACAACATTTAACTGAAAAGAACAAGGCCTCCAAGAGCTAGGAATTTAGCTAGGCTCAAGCTTATCTGGAGCTTGAGTAAGCTTGTGAGCTTGCGGACTCACGATGACAGTGCTAGCCGGCAGGAGAGGCGATGAGGATGGCAGTGTCGAACCAAGAGGATGGGTGACAACGCCGACCATGTCTGGAAGATGGACAACGGTGATAGTTGGCCCGAGAAGAGGGGGCGATGTCAGCGGGCCAGGAGGAGAGGCAATGGTATTGGCTGAGAGGAGGTACATTGCCGCTTGAGAGGAGATGGGACAAGGTGGTAGCTGGGACCTAGGAAAAGAAGGGATAGGGTGTCGGCTGGAGAAGGAACAAGGGTGTCGATTGGCCAAAGGGGAACTCAAGAGTGATATGGGGGAGAACCGGAGAAAGAGTGAGTCTAGTAAAAGAAAAGTGATGGAGTCGGTTTAAAGATATTGTGTCATGTTTGGGTAATAGGTAGGGATCTATAGGTTAGAGTGCCCATTAGGTTATGAAATGAGCAACGAGCAAGCTTATCTTGACTTGATTCGGGTTTGTAAATGAGCAATTTTATAAATGAGATGGAAACTACGCTCAATCTAGACTCGTCTATAAATGAGCAAAGCCCCGAACTAAAAGTCCCAGTTCAGGTTGTGCCTTCTCTTCGGATTCGTTACTAATAGAACAAGCAAATTAGTACAAGCTCGGTTCCCATTGCGTTATCTTTGGCTCGGATGTTGTATTCAACCAAACGAGCATAAGTGGAACATGATTTTATAGCTTACGAAAGCTAAGCGATCCTTACCATATCTCGCTGGTACCCAATTTGTTTATCTTGTTGTAAACAAGCCCATGTACTCGGCAAAAACCATGGTTGTAACTTTGAGGAAAATATGAAAATCAGCCATAATCAGCCATATATATAAGTAATTTTGACCTCTATTTGTTTTGGACATCGGTTGCAGGCTGAACTCTATTTTTTTTTGTCATGGGCCCATTTTCTTTTCTTTTTTTGGTCATGGGCACGTCTACCAAAAAAAAGAAGTGATTTTGAACACTAAATATTTATATAACTTATAAAATTATAACGAAAACGCTTGAGGCCGGTAGGCTCGTCCGGACGCGCGCGCGGCGCGCGTGAAGGCTGGGGAGCAACATTGTGCCGGCATGTAGGGTGGGTCCCACATCATTTTTTTCTTTTGGTGACCATAAATTTTGACTGGGTGTTCTAATCGACAAACCGTTTGCACCAACGTGTTCCTCGTATTTTTATTAACAAAAACAAGATATATGTTGCCATATAAATCTTCAAATTTACCTGATGAAACGTGAGTTTTGCTTACTGAAACTTAGGTTTCGCCTACTGAAATTTGGATTTCATATTCGTTAAACTTGCCGAACTGTCGAGTTTCATCAGGTTTAATGCAAGTTTCATCAAGTTTCAACAAGTCTCATACAAGTTTCTTCAAGTTTTATCAGGTCAATTCAAGTTTCAACAGGTTTCATCCAAGTTTCATCAGGTTACATCGAAGTTGCATCAAATTTCATCAGCACACGGTCAAGTTTTGCTAGTATAGGTGTAAGTTTCATAAGTGCCTTCTTCCAGGTTCACATCAAAAAAAATGTGAAAAAATCAAAAAATTAAAAAGTCTTTAAAATGGGGTTGCTCTTGATTTTACAAGAATTATGAAATTTATTCCACGCATTTTGAACATTGTTCGAATTTTATACAAAAATTAGAAGTTTAATTAAAAATTTGATCAACGGCTAACAGCTCCACGCTCGCACGGGCTGCGCGGGCGCGTTGGATGCGTGCGGCGCTGGCGATCGGACGGACGGCGCTGGCGCGTCCGTCCGGACGTCCGACGCCTAACGCTCGCCATTATAATGCTACAAAAGTATTTCTTGAGACAATCTATATATGTAGGTTTTTATACCAAATGTAAATAGCTGGAAACATATTTACAGATAAAACTTCTATTTATAAATCTTTTGTAATAATCTCTCTCTGCCTCACCGCGAAACCAAACATGGGCCTTGGGTGCAGGCAGCCCAGCCCACATTGCAGTGACCCTAGGATCCGGCCGCGCGGAGACACTTCTAGAAAGGAACGGCCCATCCCCCTTCGAAAATAGCAGCAGCAGCAGCAGCCGCACCCAGAGCGTTCGCCGTTGTTCCGTGCGTCTTTCCGATCGATCGAAGCAGCGGCGAACTCCAAAGCAAGCCTCGGCCGCCGCCTTGATGAGGGCTGCCTCGCCGCCCCGGACCGTGCACCTCCGCTGGTCTTCGCCGCCCGCCGCCTGGGCACCGTCGGCGGCGGTCGCGGTGGAGGGAGGCGGCGGGGTGGACCTCGCCCTGGTGGGCCGCGCGCTGGGGCTGGACCCCGCCACCGTCCGCCTCAACGGCTACTTCCTCAGCCGCGGCCCGGCCCACGTCTCCTCCGGCGTGACCTGGCGCGCGCTCCTCTCCTTCTTCGCCGCGCGCGGGCTGCCCACCGGCGCCGACCCCGCCGCGCCCGTCGCCGTGCACGCCCGACCAGCGCCTCCGCCCCCACTCCCAGGTACTCCTTTCTTCTCTGGCTTGCAATGCACTCGTGCTGTGCGGCATGTATCTCGCTCGTTGCTGCATTGTTCTTGATTGATGCGGATGATTGTGCCTTCGCTTCAATGCTTGATGGTTGGGCCTTTGCTTCACCTGTTTGCGGCTTCGGAAGCTACATCGTGCGATCGAGAGGTCCAATGGAATGCTCAATCGATGCTTGCGAGCTTTTTTGTGCGTTGTGTGTAAATAAAGCCCGGGCCGGGTGCCCGGGTTGATCTCTGCAGCATAATCCTTTAGTCCTTCAGTCCTTTTGACTACTACAAGTGAAGAGATTGCTCGGAGTTCAAGCTTGATTTGTGAGTAAGTTTTGGTGACCAGTGTGCAACAGTAGAAAATTTGGTTGAGCGAATTTGAGATGTAAATAGATTTGGTGGAAATTTTGATTATAACCCAGGGATATTTAGTGCATGTTCTGCCAAAGTTTTTTTTCTTTCATTATTTGGTTAGTTTTTTATGCTTTGGCTTTTTGATGTTTGTTTCTCAACAATCTCAAAGTCACAAGAGAAACATTCTCAAAGATAGCTTGCAAATGATGATGCATCGATAGCTTGTGTTAGTTGTGTAGGCTGATGCATTTTGTTCCATCATTTTATCGAAATTGCTATTCGTCAGTCGAACTGGTTGCAACACTATACTCAAACTAAGGGTGCATTTGGTTACCTGAATGAGATGGTTCCAGTATAAAATGGTATGGAATATGTGTCCGTTCATGTGTTTTGATTGGATGAATCGTATCAAATCATTCAAAACGGAGGGATACAAATAACTGAAATACTCCATCAATATGTTGTACGGCTCTATTTGCTTAATTTGGCCGAACGACGACATACAACTTTCTCTCGCAAGCTGATTCTTATTTGTTTGTTTTGTAGCATATCAAGTTTAAAATCAGTTTAAATTTTGAATTTGGAAACAGGTTTGAATTTTGAATTTTTTTTTAACTTTTAATGGTTTGAATTATGAATTTAAAATCTGATTTGTGATTTGAATTTAAAATCTAGATTTAATTTTGAATTTGGGTTGATTTTGAATTTAAAATTGGTTTGAATTCTCAAATTATTTAATTTAAAAATTAGATTTGAATTTAAAATCTATTTTGAATATTGAATCTGGTTTGAATGTTGAATTAAAAAATTGGTTTGAATGTTGAACTCAATTTTTCCTCATTAACCCAAGTTCAGCTCATTATCCATATTTATGAATTAATATTTTATCCGCATAATGCTAGAAGGAAGGATATTGGCATGTCAATACTCTTATTACCTTGACATAAGCTGATCGCATATACTTCCACAATATTCTGATCTGAATCAGCAATGTTAATTTCTTCAGATCCTACAATTCTTATGTACTCAAAACGAAAATCTGAGTTGGAACAAGAAAATCGTTCCAAGAAGAGCAAGCTCCAGGATAATAACTCAACTCTATCAAAATCTGGTGATGAGCTACTAAGCGATGACATCACCCTTGGTTTGAAAACAAGACTCAGACTGGATGAGACTTGTCCAGGGCATCCAGCTAAGAAGATTAAGGAAGTAGAGTACAATTCAGCTGAGTGACAACCGATAAAGCTCTCAAATTCCTAACTAATGATTCTTAAATCATAAACAAGCTACAACATACTCTAGAATCTGAACCTTTCCTTACTTGTATGATCAGTAAATGAAGCTGAGACGCAGCAGCCAGTTAAATTCTCATGCAGCTTCGTCAACAGGCACGAAAAGCGGCCACGGGATGAAGACATGGTCACCTCTCTTTCATGCAAACGAGTTCGGTGATGGCAACCATTCTTGCGGATTGGGACTATATTCTCAAACTAAAGATGGGACCATGGCGATAAACTGGTGCTGCCATTGCCAACAAGCCTAGAGAAGCATTGATTTTCCAGTGTGCCCATGTAGGTTGGTTGAGACTTGAGGTGCCATAGTTTATGTTTGCTCGTGACTTGAGAATGCCATAGTTCGGTTTGGACAATAGTGCTAGCTGCAACAGTGCACAGTTGCATACATGGGTATTGTTTTTCTCGCGTGCATCTGTGCGATATCATGCCATGTGTTAAAATAGAACATGTATAGGGGCTCTTGTGCATATTTCCCCTCTCTTGTACATGTATAAAACTAGCCCATTTGGACTCAAGTAATACAAGCTGCAATTCTCACCTCCTCTAACATGGTATCAGTTGCTTAGGGTTAGGGTTTCCCTCCCCACCATCTGCAGGCGCCGCCGGCGAGGCGCCGCCGTCGCCGGAGGACCTCTCTGGCGGCGCCTCCTCCTCTTCTTCCTCTCTCCCTGCCTCGCGGGTCGCGCAGCGCCTGGGCCCGACATGCTGTGCCTTTCCCGGCCGTCTCGGTCGCCGCTGTCGTCGTCCAAGCCGTCGGCGGCGGCGCCTCGGCCCGACGCACCGCGTCTTCCCCGGCCATCGCGGTCGCCGTCCTCGCCGTCCAAGCGACGCGCCGCACCGTCTCCAGCCGCGCCGTCGCCGTCGCCGTCGCCAGCCGCGCCGCGCCGTCTCCAACCGCGCGGTCGCCGGGGTCGCCGTTCACGCCGCCGCCCGGATCCGGGCTCCCCTGTGTTGGCCGCCCCTCCACTGGGCTGGCGGCGCCCCTGCTCGGCGACTCCCCTTGGCGTGGACTGGGCTGGCCGCGCCTCTGTGCCAGATCTGACCGGCGGCGGTGCTCCTTCCCTTCGCCCAACTTCGTCTCTGCCTCCAAGGACCGCCGTCGTCCCCTGCCCGTGAGCCGGCGACCACTCCTCCGCTGCTTCCGTCTCTGCTGTGCACGGTCGCTGCGGGAGATCTTCCGCCGGTCCAGCACCCCGCCATGGCAACTCCCTCTCGTGTGCTTGGGCCGGTGGCTCTCCCGCCGATCCAGTTCAACGGCACCAACTTCCGCGAGTGGTCCACGTTGCTCCGCGTCTGCCTCGATAGCCAGCGCCTCTAGGGACACCTCACGGGTACCTCCGTCCCCCCGGCGCTTCCTACTGTCCCGGTGCCGCCTCAGCCGGGTGCCGATGGTCAGCCGGCACCCGCCGCTCAGCAGGCGCTCTACGAGCAGGCGCTTGAGGCGTACACCGCTGCCGCTCAGCGCTTGGAGGAGTGGCGCACTTCTGAGGCCCGGGCTATTGCTGCTCTCGTCAGCAGCATGCGCACGGACCTGGCCCTGGATGTCGTCTCTCTCGCGTCCGCACTCTTCTCCTCCTCTACGTGGATGACATGCTCATCACTGGAGATGATCCTGAGTACATTGCCTTTGTCAAAGCCCGTCTCAGTGAGCAGTTTCAGATGTCTGATTTGGGACCTCTTCGGTACTTTCTGGGGATTGAGGTTGACTCCACACCTGAGGGCTTTTACCTTTCTCAGCGCAAGTACATTCAGGAGGTCCTTGCTCGTGCTTGCCTTAGTGACGACCGCACTGCTGACACCCCGATAGAGCTTCACCTTCAGCTTCGACCCACTAACGGGGTTCCCCTTCACGACCCCACTCGCTACCGTCACCTAGTTGGGAGCCTTGTCTACCTTGGCATCACTCGCCCGGATGTCTCCCACGCTGTGCACATCCTTAGCCAGCTCATGGCTGCTCCCACTAGTGTACACTACGGTCACCTACTTCGTGTCCTTCGCTACCTTCGAGGCACTGCTGACCGTCGCTTGTTCTTCTCGAGCTCCAGTCCTCTTCAGCTTCAGGCGTACTCGGACGCTACCTGGGCTAGCGATCCTGTGGAGCGCAAGTCAGTCTCAGCATACTGTGTCTTCCTTGGTTCTTCCCTGATCTCCTGGAAGACCAAGCGCCAGTCTGCTGTTTCTCGCTCCAGTACTGAGGCTGAGCTTCGTGCTTTGGCCTCCGTGACAGCTGAGGTCACGTGGCTTCGGTGGCTTCTCGCCGACCTGGGAGTGCCTGTCTCTACTCCGACTACAGTCTCTTCCGACAGCACTGGCGCCATCAGCATTACTCGTGATCCGGTGAAACATGAGCTTACCAAGCACATCGGAGTTGATGCCAACTATGTTCGGTCCCAGGTGCAGGCACAGGTGGTTGCTCTTCAGTATGTACCTTCCAATCTTTAGCTTGCCGACTTCTTCACGAAGGCACAGACGAAAGTGCAGCATGATGTACATCTCTCCAAACTCAGTGTTGTAGACCCACCATGAGTTTGAGGGGGGTGTTAAAATAGAACATGTATAGGGGCTTTTGTGCATATTTTTCCTCTCTTGTATATGTATAAAACTAGGCCATTTAGGCCCAAGTAATACAAGCTGCAATTCTCACTTCCTCTAACACCATGAACGGCAACTGTACTTTTATTGTGCATATATGCATATCTTGGGATGCTGTAAATTTTGTACCAAAATGAAAAATCACATGACAGTCAAACCGTTCAGTGCATCTGTCGCATGATTGCTTGTATGCATTTCTATGCGATTTGATGATCAGAGATTTCACTGCACCGATCTTTGGGATAACGTGGCATGGATAATAAACGTTTAAATGCTTGAAGAAATTGTGTTCAAGAAAAATATTCTTCAAGTAAGCTCCAGAGAGCAGCACTGCACCAACATTTGCTGATTTGTTGCGGAAGAAATATATATTTGGACGGCAAGTCTTTATACACAAGAGAGGCACTAGTTGCCAGGCGCCTTTGTTGGCCTTATCGCGTAGGCATCCCGCACAGGCGCACTCCCACCTTCCTCTTACTCTAGCTCCGACCCCGCCCCCGTTGATCCCCTTTCTTTCTCCCTCTATTCCGCGCCTCCTCTGCCACCGCTGCCTCTAGCCACCGCCTTGGCCGGTGGCGCCCTCGCCGCTAGTCACTCCGCCTCCTGTCCACCCACCGTCGGCTGGCGCCGCCCACCCTAATCACGACGGCTGCGACGTCTAGATCCGCCCGCCGGCGCAAGCCTGACCGCCATCTCTCCCCACCTCCGGCTCCAGCGTCGTCACCGCCACCTCCGCCCCCGCCCTCACAACCCCGACCAACCGCCGGGCCTCCACCTCCCCCCACCCTTGATCTATAGCCAGGGAGCACAAAAACTGCCCATCCCAAACCCTAATCCAAACTCGGGCGGCGCCGGTGGCCAGAGACGACGACGACGGCTGCGGAGCTGGAGAAAGCGGCCTGTGCGATTTCGTCCCGCGCAGGCGCCTACGAAATAGCGTTTTCGTGTACATACTTGGGCGAAACTCATAATTCTGCATGCCTTTCAACTTCCAACTAATACCTGAGTACTAATTCCCACAAACCCGGGGCCCGGGGGCCAAATACGCAACCCCATCCATCAACTACAGGCTTCAGCCTTCAGCACACAAAACGCTAGGATAATATCAACACAAATCTTCCAGGAGTCTGGACATCTCGGTATGTAGTAAGAATTTACAATAGACAAAGACAGAGAGTTAAGGAAATGCCCCATTCCAGGGTGGAAAAACATTAAAAGAACAGACCTACAACAAAGGCGGCAGCTAACAGGTCAACACTCTACGCTATGCTATGATCTTGCATCTAGGAAACAAAATACAGATCGCAAGATCACAACAAATAAGCCAGTATCATCTCAAATTGATCTGGAAGTGTGAGGATGGCTTTCCATTAGATTACAACAAGGATGGAAGAAAACAAGATGGAGACAACAGTTACCACTGCTGAAGCTAATGATTTCCTTGATTCTTCAACAATGCCTCCAGCTCTAGTTCAAACGTCCCTCGGACAACAAGCTCGATCAATACGTCCCTCGAGCAACAACGAGCTAAATTTGTGAAGCAAATCTCTAATCCAACATATTTTACTTCCCACAAGGTCCAAAAGATTGACTTGACCAGCTGACTCACACAAATAAGATAGCATTCATTGCATTCAAGATATTTCAGGCTTCAATTTGTTCACCAACAAATGACTGAATCTCTTTAGCAAAGTGATCCTTCCAGTCAGAAATAGAAGCAAATGGCAGTAAGCCATTCAATGCTGGGATTATAAGCCCCATCAAAGCATAAAATATGCATCGGCGAACCCAATAAGGCAACCAGACAGCTTCCTTTCTGTGAGATAACAAAACAGGGCCATAAAGAATGTGGTAAAAAACAGATGGGCAACAGTTTCCGACTAAATGGATGAAACAAAGGACCTCCCAGCATATGAGCCAGATGTCTCCATTGCCGCCTAGTGAGTTGACACAAAACCTTCCAGCAAAGCCACAAATAACTCCCAACAAAATGAAATTGAAAGTCATAGGCATACTTGATACAGTCATTGCAGATCGCTGGAGCGCTAACCAAGCAATTGCCAAAATCATTATTATGCCAAAAGACATCCGTGTTGCTGCTATTAGATGACATCTGATAAAGAGCAATCCAGAATTGAAGTTTGACACTGAGTTTGGCATCCACCATGATTTAGGTCCCTGCATGAGAGGAGGAAAGAGAGAGGAGACTTGTGAGTACTGAAGAGACATGCCGAGAGCATTATTGAACGACAACAACAGAACTACATGAACATACCCTTGAAGCAGCTGAACAAGCTGCAGTTACATCAGTTATCCGTTGGTATGAATAAATATAAGTTCCATACCCAAAACATGCTGACATAATTATCACCGCACTAACAAGAAAATCTATAAGTGTCCTGAGGATCTGTGCATGTTTTGTGTCCTGCATCTGAGTATTGAATTTCTCCTCTTGGAAGGAAGCTTTCTGAAACCCCAAAGATAGTTTAACCCTCTCTAACATGTGAGAGTGGGAGCTAAGATCTAATTGAGATTGTTTCAGCTGCAACTTTTTCATGCTAAGCCCTATCTCAAATTCCTTGAGCTCATTTGAGCGAGCTTGCTCCTTCACAGATCTCTCAAATGTATTGAAAATCTGCTGATTATCTTCTGGAGAAGATCTGCTACACGCAAGATGAGCCAGCTGCTGATTCTCTCTGGCATAAAGTACAAGCTGACTTCCAACTAAATTCGCAAGGTCTTGTTTGACTTCATGTGTCTGATTTTGCGAATCAGCAGTGCTCAAGTTATCTTCCTCTACAGAACCTTCGTGCTTAAAAGAACATTCAGGAATAGGACCTTTCCCATAGACTGGTATATCATTAATAAGATGCAGCGTCCTCAATGTGCTGCAGAATGATTTCTCAAAATTTCGCATGAAGCTGTCAAACCTGTCACCATATATCTAGACAAATGATAAGCGTAAGATATATCAGAATTGTTAATTGAAAGTGAGCTTCAAAATATAAAGACAGGCACACTTACATTTGTCAATGATTCCTTCACTGCCGAAGTACAAATCTGCATTCAGACATTTTTATATAACTTGTTTGTTTATGGTTTGTAGTCTATCAATAAAATTTAAAAGTATGTACCTTAGAAAGGAACGCAGGATGTAATTTTTGCCCAGAACCATTATTTGTGTTCGTAACCTGCAATGAACAGAAGGCACCTCCTTATTAGTGCAACCAAGAGGGTAAACTAGTGTGCATAATGATGATAAATGATGATGCAAATGAGCAGTTGTACGCAACTGAATATATGATAAACTTTTGGAGCTTACATGCATGTGTGCTGAAGAAATGTGTGCGCGATTGTGCAAGCTGGTAAAAAGGCTAAGTGAGTCGAGCACACAGACACAACTTTGATGCATTCTGAAGGAGAGATGGAGGACGTGCATCACATTTGACTGTGGAATTTTGAAATAGCTAGCTGATTTTCTACTGTCAATTGACAAGATTAGCCAATTTCGAGAAGGCACTAAACTTGCATAACCCTCGAATTTTGAAATAGCTAGCTGATGTTGCATTGTTAACGTCAAAAATTACTCAATGTGGGCAAGCACTAAGCTTGCATAACACGCAAGACCACAATAACTTTAGCTAAAATCCTGCCATGTAATCTATACGATAAGTTATGGTTGTTAAAATTACACCCCGTCCTATTTAACCTGTCATTCTACAAACAAGCAATCATTTTGCTGCTACAATTTATGAACATTACAAGTGCTTAACTGTACCTGTAATGATGGAACAATCATTTGAAGCGTTTATACACTCTTTTTTTTTTCCTTTTTGTTCCATGAAAAGAATTATCTTTGAGAGCCTGGCTGACGAGAAGCAGTTTTACCACAGAGAAAGTACCATGATACTACAGTGTATATGGATGTTATGCTCCATCAACGAAGGCACGGAATCGACAATTTTGCTCATCAAAGGGGACATTTAGCACTTGTCTGGCGGCAATTGATCTGGTTGGCAGTCCATTTACCATTCTAGGTACAACTAGAGCACAGCTCTATACTGATTCATGTGGCTCACCTTCCATGCCCGACGCTAGTAGGAAGGACAAAAATAAGATGCTACAAATGCTGATGCGAACATCGCTCAGAGCCTCACGAACAGCGCAAAAATCGCGTCATTTTTTTTCTGGGGCCATGACGAGAAAGAGCAGGTGGCAGCAATAGCACGTACCTGCACGAGCACGGCGGCGAATGACATCCCCAGAGGCAGAGCGAGGTCGTCCCGAACGCCGCCGTCGACGCCGCCGCCGCCCCGAGAAGCCAGGCCGGGCGCCGGGGCCGGGCGCCGCAGGCGGAGCCGGACCCCCTTGCTCGGCCGGAAGGGCCGGGAAGCAGGGGAGCCAGACGAGGAGGCCGCCGACGCGGCCGCGGCGTCAGCTCCGGCGATGTGGGGCCCGTCCATCGCGGAGCGGGTCCCACGGATCAGAGAGCGATAGCTGGGAGTGGGAGCGCTCGCCGATTTGCTTCCTTCCTTCTCGCCGCCTCGCCTTCGGTTTTTTTTTAAAAAATAATTATGATGGGTGGGGGAATGGGAGACGAAGCGGGGCAAAAAACAAACGCACGTATCTGTAGGGACGACGAAATTAGCCGTTGAGGTAGTAATTCGGAAAAAAAAATTGAAAATGTTGATGGGACAATCAAGTAGGCCGCCTCTGTTCAGTTTGGAAATCCGGTAAAAAATAATTGAGAAATTCTTGGGGAGTCCCGCACGCGTTGTGCGGAGGAGGAAGAAGGAGGCCTACCTCGCCGCCGTCGATCTCGCCGTCGGTCGTTCGGGTTAGGGTTCGAGGGTGGGGTTCTGTCGGCATCCGATTTACGAGATCGGATTCCACCTGCGTAAACACGTACTAGTCCCAAGGATCATGACTAGTACACACAGATATACAGAAACGGAACAGTGCCAACGATTTTATTATTACAAACGGGAACATAGTTCAGTACAAACAAGTACCACGGCTCGCAGGCCGCAAATCAGAGTACACAGAGATACAGGCCCAATACAACATCTAGAAACTTAACCATCCCACAGGCACGAGGGCTGTAGGAACGCGCAACCCTAGTCTTCATAATCTTCATCGGAAAACGCCTCCTCGACGTAGTCCGGGTCCTCCTCCTTGGAAGGCGGGCCATACTCGGATGAACAAGCTGTTGAAATTTTAAAAAGGGAGGGGAGAAAAGGAGAGCGAGTACAAGTTGTACTCGCAAGTCCGGAATTATGCAAATGTGGTTTAGTACAAGGAAAGCTTAGGATATTTTGCGGAAATTGCAGTTATTAGCCTAGTTTTTGACAAGCGATTTTTGAAACAGTAAATCTCAACATTTTCTTTGGGCTCTTCTCAAACGATTCTCACCACTTGGCCTCAGTGCTATAGCGAGAATAAAATCATTTCTCATTTTCTTTTCTCAAAACCGTCAGGTCCATTCCGCGCGACACTTTCCGGTAGGTCGACCCCCAATCCGGAATATCGCCGGTGGCACCTAACTCAAACGAAATCCTTATCAAAACCTTTACTCATCTCAAATCCTTTGCTTAAAACCCTTTTCTAAATTGGTTTTAAAAATGAATAGCTACCATATAATCAGTCCCTTCGCACGCTCATAACCGCGAGCACGGCTATCATGACAGTTTTAACTCTGCAGAGTGGGTACGCTTTACCCTCGAGAGGCTACGCACCAGGGGTGTTTCGCCACAAGACCGCTAACCACGAGGGCCAACGACCGGGCCCGTCCCATACCGGGGCTCGAGATCGTACTGTAATGGCTCAGTTCATAGGATCATAGGATGCACAGTCCTTAGACTAGGAGAGAGTTGATATTTTAGCCCAGTTTTCAAAACGGTGCCACACTGCACCGACCGACAAAATATCTCTCCCTAGTCGAAAGGTTTTTGGGGTAAGAGGAAAATCATTTCCTA